>CAUYSK010106094.1:0-29252 GCA_963575035.1 Avahi laniger
GGATCAACACATAAGTGCATATATAAGAATTGCATCTATTAGATATTGGGCAGGGGGGAGGGGGGAGGAGGGAGGAGGGGACGGGTATATGTGTACACAAAGAGTGCAATGCGCACCACGCAATGGGATGGACATATTTGAAACCTGGACTGAGTGGGGGAGGGGGGGCAAGGGCAACACACGTAACCTAAACATTTGTACCCCCATATTATGCTGAAATAAAAAAAAAAGGTAAAAAAAAAAAGCAGAAGAAGAAACAATAAAAAAATATTCAATACCCTTTCTACCTTCACTTCTTACCAAGAGAACAGATTCATGTCCTAAGGAGCAAATAGGTTACATAGTCAAACATTTTTGGATTTGAATTATTGTTCCTCTATTTACCACAACTATGAATTTGAATAAGTTGTTAAACCACTTATGGGCCTCAGTTTTCTACTCTGAAAAACAGACACAATGATACCACAAAGGAAGCACTTACGATGTATGTAACAGAGCTAATACAGTGCTTAGCGCTCATTAGATGTTCCATAAATACTAATTTTGTTTTCCTTAGAAGTCAGTTGGCATGCATTTTCAAAATCTGGCTCATTGAACCTGTGTCTCACCAAATGTCTTTTCAAATTCTAGAAATCTATTGTAGAAGTTAGGTTCAAAACAGTGGAATTAGATATTTTGGACAGAGGACATCGACTTTTTAAGCTTGTTTCCTCATCAATAAGATGAAGACAGTAATAGAGCCTACTTCATTGGGTTGGAGTGAGATGTCTCAGCCTTACTTAGCACTATAGACATTTTGGAGAGGATCATTCTTTGTGGTAGGGGGTTGTCCTGAGCAGCATAACCGGCCTCTACTCAGTAGGTGCCATGAGTAGCTCCATCTCAAGTTATAACAACCAAAAAAATGTCTCCAGAAATTGGCAAATGTCTTCTGGGGAACATACTTGCCCTCTCATTGAGAAGCGCTGAGTTAGAATAAGTACAGGAAAGTAACTTGCACGTTACTTAACATGACACCTAGCACATAGTAATTCTCAATAGAGGTTATTAATTTTGACCTAGAAATAAAATTCAGGGCTGCATTTCTGATCATTACCTTATCTCTTCAATATTATGCATAAGCATTGATCACAATAAAGAAACTGTTCAAAGAGAAGCCAGGATTTTTCCATAGTGATTCCCAAACTGCCAAAAATAAGGTGATGAGATATGATCCCTTTCATGAAAATATCCATTTGCACCTTGGGTGTAATGTGATCCTGGCTTCTACCTGAATCCCTTCTGGGGACCACCCTGTCTTCCCCAGTTGGCACCATCTCATAAAGCAAGGTTACGCCATGCTGATCGGGAGGCAGAAACCAAGCAACGGGGATAACTCTCAACTCTGCCAGTTGACGCCAGTCCGGCTCCATGCAGGGCTGATGCAGCTTGCACCTACTGCCACTTCCTTAGGGCTCTCCTTTCTTTCAAAAAGCCTTCTGCCAAATCTATCATGTCACCCTCATGTTGCACATCCTCTGTACAGAGTTCAAAAGCACAGCTGTCACAAATAAGTTATTTCATCATTTGGAATGGTGTTAGCATATTCTTAAAAGACTTTCATGGCCCACAAATCCTAAAATATTTACTATCTAGCTGTGATACTCCGATAATGAATTCCAAAGACACAGCCATATTCTAACCTGTGAATGTTACCTTATTTGGAAAAAGGGTCTTTGCAGATGCAATTAAGGTAAGGACCTTGAGTTGAGATTATATATTACAGGCGGAGAAGCTGATGTGAAGACGGAGACAGAGATTAGAAAGATGCAGCCACAAGCCAAGGAATGCCAAGGCATGCTGGCAGCCACCAGAATCTGAAAGAGGCAAAGAAGGATCTTATCCCTGAGGCTCTGAGGGAGCATGGCCCTGCTGAAACCTGGATTTTGGATGTATAGCTTTCAGAACTGTGAGAAAATAAATTTCTGTTTGTTTGAAGCCACTAATTTGGGGTAATCTATTACAGCAGTCCCAGGAAGCAAATACACTGGCCTTTTACGGAAAATGTTTGCTGCCTCCTGGCATAAACTTTGATGTCACGAGAGCCCTTTGGAACTGTGTACCATGGTGGCACTCGAGCCCTAAGCTAAAAGCCTGAAGGTCAGGGTGGATGTCCTCAAACAGTCAAAACTCATATTGATCAATGCTCCTGGTATTGTTCTAATATTTTGGCAAAGTTAAAAAAAATGCATAAATACTGTGATAATGCTTTTGTATTTTATTGTTTTAATATATATACTTAGAAATGAAATATTATATTTGAGACACAGAAACAATAAGTGATAAACCAGAATATGTGTGTTTTTGCACATATATTTCTTAAGGGAGAAAATGCTTACACATACTGGTAAAGCCATCTGCATATACTTTGCTGATATTATCTAAATGTGATATGGACCAAACCTGTGTACCTCTTTTTTTTACATTTGTCAATAATGTATGTACTCATAACAAAATAGTATTGTTTGGAATATGTTATAGTTTACATAAAAGAAATATGTTTATAAATCCTTCTAAAACTTGCTTTTTCAACTCAACATAGTATTTTTAAATTTATCCCCTTTGATACATGAAGCTGCAGTTCTTGAAATATTTTAGTCTGCCACAATTCCTGCATCTATTCTCCTATTGACCGCATTAAAGTATTTCTTAGTTTTCATTATGATAAATAGTACTTCCACAGCTTCTATGTGTCCCCCAAAATTTACGTGTTGGAAATTTTGTCCCCAGTGTGGTGGTGTTGGTTGGTGGTCCTTTGAGAGGTGATTAGGTCATTAAGAGAAATAAAGCCACTCTTAAGAGACTGGGTGAATTCTGTGGATGTGAGTTCTTGCTCTTGTGGAGCTGGATTAATTACTGAGAGAGTGGGTTGTAAAATAAAGCTGCCCTAGTGTTTTGTCTTTATCGCACACACTAGCCTGCCCTTTCTCTCTTCTACCATATTATGACTCAGTACGAAAGCCCTTGCCAGAAGCTTCCACCATACCCTTGGACTTCCAGGCCACCAGAACTGTGAGCCCAAATAAACCTCTTTTCTTTATAAATTACCCAGTCTCAAGTACTATGTTACAGCAACAGAAAACAGACTAAGATAAGTACCATGATGAATTTTCTTATACATGTCTTTTGCACACAATTGCAAAAATAATCTCAGGATTTTTAGTTAGGAATGGACTTTATTAGAACGTGTTTTTTCAGCTTCACTCTATGATGCCAATCGTGTCTGAAAGAGATTTTATAATTTACACTGCAACCAGTATTGTTTATGTGCTCCTATTTCCCCAATTCCTCATCAACCCTTGACATAAGTGGGTTTTAAATATTTACTATTTCCGTATGTATTTAGTGAGCGTTTGCTCTTTAATGTAAAGCTCTCCTTAGTAGACAATAATAATTTTTTTAAATGTTAATTTCTCAGTGTCATACAATGGAAATAAGGGAGTAAGTCTGTCATAATAGAAACAAAGCAAAAATAATGAAAAAGAAAAGAAAAAAGATCTTCCTGAAATATAACCTGGTTTAAAGTATATCTGGTATATGTTTGAACTATTGGCAAACAACATTGGATTAACTATGTGTTACTCTAGGTCAATCATTTCAATTCTTACACAAAAATTTTCTTTACCATTAAATAGGAAGTTAAATTACACTCCCACCATGTCCTGTGTCCCCTTCCTGCTCCAAACATCTATGCTGCATTAAAAAAATAAATAGAACTCCAAGCAAGGTTGGCAATTCTATTACTTTAATGCTTTTCTTCAGAATATATGAATACCTGCACGAAACAGTCATGAGTCCCTTGGGTTGTTTTCTGCTCTATCTGCCTATAACATCTCTATAAAGTAGAAGCTATTCCATTCTTTCCCTCATTCCCTCAGTTTCAGCCACCCTGGGCTTTCATTCCCTTTTGCCCCAGGAAGGAACACTCTTGCCTCCTATCTGGGCCTAGCTGATGCTCACCCTCCTTGAGGTCTTGGCTCTGATGTTACCTCTTTAAGAAGTCCCATCCTAAGCTTCCTATCAAGATCAAATCCCTCTGAGATGGCTTCCTATGCAATATACCTCTCCTTTTAGTATAGTCAAGCCCATCATTATGCAATACCTGAGGTTCAACATTTGATCATATAAAATGTGGCATCATGTTACTATGAGGTCAGTGAAAAAACATTACTTTTCAGTTTTTCTCTGCTATCACAGAAGGCAGAAAAATAAATACCATGAAAGATATAGGGAACATAATGGACTGAACAGAACATCCCAAACAATCATGAGATGGTGACTTTCCAATGAGGTTCTCCCAAGAGATTAGGAACTGAGAATTTAGAACAAAGAATGAAGACTGTAAAGACTGGATCCAGCACCAAAGTCAACTGTGTGATAACCGATTCCACGTTATTTCTCAGTTTGTGCATTGTGGGATGTGTTTTCCATTCCACACAGACTCTAGTTTATGTGTTATTAGATTTATGTTCATCTCCCTACCAGGACCTTAAACTTTAGGAAGGCAAGATTCTATGCAATGCAGGATAAATGTTCAGTAATTATTAGTTGCAAAGAAATAAAAAGAAAAAGGGTCATGTAAATACCTTATGACTGAGAAAGAAAAAGAGAAAAGATGCTGTAGAAACAAGATGTTTTCTCATTAAATTTACAATAAGCTCCAAAGTCCTTCCTATATCCTTTAAGGGACTAACCCCTCTGCAATCTCACATGACCCTGCCCCTCACTCACCATCCTCCGGCCAAATTTCTTTAAGTTGCTCAGTCACTCCAAACTTTCCCCCTGCCTAGAATTTTCTTCCCCCAGCTCTTTACTTGACCGGGTCATCATTCTCTTGCCTTGGTTTAAATATCACTTCTTCAGAGAAACCCTGTCTGAACAACCCATCTAAAGCCTAACCCGTCCCCACCCCTAACTTTAGTTATTTTTTGCTACGTGTTTACTTCATAGTCTTCATTCTAGGCTGAAAACATGTTGTTTTTTAATTTGCTTTGTGTTTACTCATGTATTGACTCTTTTCTCTATGTAAGTTGCATGAAGGCTTAACTCTTTTAAATTCTCAACTCCTGTTACAATGTCTGGTCCAGAACAGGTACTCAATAAATATTTGGTGAATAAACAAAAGAAGATGACTATACCCTGAAAACACAGTTACCTGGGCAGAGGAAGGGCACAGAGCTTATAGGAGACCTCAGAGGAACTACAATGTTTCCCTTCAATAAAATTCTCAGATGCTCACCCATCCTAGAAAGAGGTGGGGGTGACAGGTGCTGTACAATTTTCCCTTCCAGCAGGCAGAGAAGCCAGCTCTAGTCATCAGCATCAATGCAAATGTGTTGTCTCTGGGGTCCAAATTATATCAATTTGTCATCAAACTGAAACTCCAAAAAATAATTTTTAAAGAAAATGCACAAGCAACGTGCATGAAAGTGTTTTATTTCAAGCAGCTTGAATGATTTCTCATGAAACTCTGAGTGTCTTCAAGGTCATCCAAAAATAAAGCCAAAGCAGCCTGGATGCTTCTACAAATCAAGTCTCCTGGTTTCATCACAGAATTAAATACAAGGTCTCATTTAGGAGGAGCTTGTGAAGCCCCAGAGATTCCTCCAAAATTCATTCTGAAATTACAGATTTTAGTTCTAAAAACAACCATGATTAATCATGACATCTACAGATGCCTGCTCTTCGATAAAGCTGCAATTTGGGAAAAAATCAAAGCCATAAGGAACTAAATTATGTAAGGGAGGCTTTTCATTACTCTCTAATCTAGCTCACTCTGAGTTAAGAGGCAAATGAAATTTGATTATTCGGCCAGTTGCTTTACAGATTCTGTGTTTAATTTACTTTTCCTGAAAAGATTAAAAAAGTCATATGAACTATTATTACATGTAGATTTGAACTTGAGGATTTTTTTAAAGCTCATTTGTTAAGTGATTAGTATTTTTAAAGAGCAGAGGCCCTTCATTTACCATGATTTATTCTGGCACAGCCAATAAGATGCCTTAATTAAAGACTAGCTGAAATATGCTACTCTTTTTTTAAAATAGCTACTCCAAATAAAGTGAAAAGCAACCTTATTATTTATTGACTGTTTACAGTTTTCTTGGTGCATACAATGAGTCAACAGCCTCAACAACCCAAAGAACTGATTTTTTTAAAAAAAGAATTGATTTTTGCAATTTTAGTACCTTCAGATTGAAAAGACTCTTTACAAAAAGGAGCTCAAAATATAGCCTTTGCTAAGGTGCTGTTTTTTTTTTTAAATTAAGATTTAAAATAAGGAAGGCTTATAAAAAGACTGCCAGCCCCTAACATCTACTGCAAGAGTTCTTGTACTTGTCAATTAGACAAGACACAAGTTTCCATACATAGGGTGGCAGCTATTTATACAGTCTACAAAAATTTTTAATGGTTTTATGAAGAAAAAGAAAGTTGGTTAACAGATTCTCTCATTTTAGCTAAACGTACTTCCTATCATCTATGCCCATGCAATGAAACCAACTGAGCTTTAAAATGAAGAGAAAAAGAGAGTGAGAATTTTTTATAGCTCCAATTCTGAGATTCATCTAGTTGACTTTTTGAGATAGGCTTTCTGAAAATTTTCCTAAGTCCTGAAAGCCAGTAAGAGTTTATGTTGAAACATGCACACATGTACACACACAAACACACATCTTTAGTATAGGATGGTGACCCATGTCTACCTGCCATAACCCTGCCTAGTACCGTCCCTTTTGGCGCTAGGACCCATCTTTTAATTCAATCATTAGTGTTTTCATGGTTCCCAAAACAATAACAGCCCTCCAGTCCTCCTCAGGACAGACCCAGATTCTTCATTGTCATTGCCTGTTTGGTCCAGACGCTCTCTTTTTAGTTCTTGCTCTTCCACATAAAGATTCTCCTTACAACTTCAGATGCATACTTTCCTTACACTAATTCTTCAACCTCTGCAAAGCACCAACTCTCTCCCAAAGATCTCCTGGATTGCCTAAAAATGAGATGGTGATATTTCTTTACCTCTTCTTCATCAAGCAATTGATTTGTGCTATAACCACAATTGAAACATTACTTCCATTATAGTTATAGCTTATCTAGCACATCCCTGGCTTTTCAACATGCTATTTTTTTAATCTATAATGAATATTTATCTAGTCCCTACTATGTGCTGAATATTGTTATGGGCTTTGGGGACACAAAGATGATTATAGTATTCCCCCTGTAGTCACAGAGTTTGTTATCTAATCATGGCAATGGAGAATCTGGTTGATGTTTATGATAGTGTGTAAGAAGTTCCATTCACTCATTAATTCAGCAAATATTTTAGCACCTCCTATGCACTAGTCACCATGCTAAGGGTCAAGTATACAATGGTGAAGAAATCAGTTCTGTTTTCATCCACACGCTCACAGAGTTTACAGTCTATTATAGGAAACAGGCAATAAGCACCCAAGGAAGTACAATTTTAAAAATCAAACAGGGGCCGGGCCCGGTGGCTCACGTCTGTAATCCTAGCACTCTGGGAGGCTGAGGTGGGTGGATCGCTCAAGGTCAGGAGTTCGAGACCAGCCTGAGCAAGAGCGAGACCCTGTCTCTACTAAAAATAGAAAGAAATTATCTGAACAACTAAAAAAATATATATAGAAAAAATTATCTGGGCGTGGTGGCTCACGCCTGTAGTCCCAGCTACTCGGGAGGCTGAGGCAAAGGATCACTTGAGCTCAGCAGTTTGAGGTTGCTGTGAGCTAGGCTGAAGCCACAGCACTAACTCTAGCCCGGGCAACTTAGTGATACTCTTACTCAAAAAAAAAAAAAAAAAAATCAAACAGGGGTCAGAGCTGGAAAAGAAATAAAGCAGATGAAGGAATACAATATACTGGAGGGTATAGAGCTCTACAGAGAGGCAGTTCACTGAAGGCCTCTCTGAGAAAGTGGGTAGAAGCTGATGCTGGAAGCTTAGAAGGAGCTGGCCATACCCAGACCAGCCATATGCGAGCCAAAGAAGTTGTATGTACAAAGATCCTGAGGCTGAAAAGAGCCTGACACAGTCAACGATGAAAAGGCCAGCATCAAAAGCTTAGCAAAGAAAGCAAAGAGTGGAACGTGATGAAGTGAAGAGGTAGACAGCTCATAGAGTATTTTATTATCCATCATATATACCATTATATTGTTATATATATGATATTATCATATTATATTATGATATGATGATATATACATATATATATATTCTCTTCATTATAATAAGAAACCACTGACTTCTTTAAGGCCGTGGACTATATATATATTTTAATTCCCTTATGAATATCACATAGGGAGTAGATTGTAAAGAATGGGAATGAGGGCTATTGCAATAGTCCAGGAGATAATGGTAGTGTAGACCATTTACTCGTTTAGCAAAAAAAAAAAAAATCATTGAGCTATGCTGTAGTTTGAATGTGTCCCCACCAAATTCAGGTGTTTAAACTTAATGGCCAATGTAATAGTCCTAAGCAGTGGCCCTATAAGAGGTAATTAGGCCAAAAGTTCTTCTTCCTCAGGAATAGGATTAAGGCCCTTATAAAGAGGCTTCACATAGCAGTGGACTCTCTTTCCCTTCTGTCGTCTGCCATGTGAAGACACAGCATCCCGCCCTCCTGAGGATGCAGCAACAGGTGCCATCTTGGAAGCAGAAAGCAGCCCTCACAAACGGGCTCCTTGATCTTGGACTTCCCAGCCTCAGGAACTGTGAGAAACAAATTTATGTCCTTTATCAATTACACAGTCTAAGGTACTTTGTTATAGAATCACAAGCAGACTAAGACAAGCAATTTATTGTGCCGAGCATTGTACCACTGGACAATTTAGCACAGAATAAAGCAAAGTCCTTGCTATTAGAAAGCCATCAGTCTAGAGAAAAAAACAAAAGACAACAGAAATTATCAGATAAGCATTACATGGTATGTGGCCATAAGGGCCTCAGAAAAAAATAAGGAAGGGTAAGAGATTACAGCAGTGGTCAGAAGTGCTTACGGGGTTATGAGGATCAGAGAGTGGTCTAAATCAGCCTGGGGAAAGAGGAAGGACATCTCAGAAGAAAGAACACTGGAACTGAATCTGAAGCATAACCAGTATCACAGCAGGGGAATGCACGGAGGAATGCAGGCAAGTGGATATAGGGAAAGGTTTAAGCAACTAGATCCCGAGGGCCTGAATGAAGGTTTCAGGGTGGAGAGCCAAGGAAGACGAGACTAGAGCCAGCAGAGGCCAGAGCAGAAAACAGAGGCCTGTGCAAAGCTAAGAATTTGGCACTTTATCCAGAAACTGTGGAAAGGAATTTAAACAGGGGAATGAATTAGAACTAGCATGCACTCAGCATTGTGGAAGATGGTTAGGAGGGAAGTCACTTGGAGACAGGGAGGTCAGCCAGCAAACACTGGGTAAACAAGAGTAAGATAATGGTGCCTATGCAAGGGATGAGGAAAAGGATGGATCTGAAAGATACCAAGGACATAGAATGAACAAAACCTGATCACTGTTTGGATGTATGCACGGAGGTGGGTCGCAGAGGAGAGAAGAGTCCAGACTGATACATCGGGAGATACAAATTCTTTACAATTTGCCTTTTTTATATTCTCTACCTCACCTATGCCAGCATTCCCACACTCTGTGCATCACCAGCTTTCTTTCAGCCCCTGGATATGCCGAGCTCCTTTACAACTTGTGGTCCCTGCACCTGGTGTCCCTGTACCTAAAATGCTCTCCCCTTGGCTCTTGGCTGGGACGTCCCTTCTCCTCACATGTCAACATGTCTCTGCTCACATATCAGCTCCCTAGAGAGGGCCTCCCTGATCATCCTCCACCAATCTTGATTCCACATATTCATCTGTTCCTCCCTCTCAAATCATCTAACTTTTAAATCACGTGTGTGTAATTTGCTCAGAGGTTTGTTATCCACACTTCTGTTTACGTATTTATTTATATATGTGGGTAGGACCCCCACT
This sequence comes from Avahi laniger, assembly GCA_963575035.1. Lineage (NCBI taxonomy): Eukaryota > Metazoa > Chordata > Mammalia > Primates > Indriidae > Avahi > Avahi laniger. The sequence goes on from CAUYSK010106094.1 coordinate 10,017, forward strand.
GACCTGCACCACAGCAGTGGGCTCGCCTTCAAGGTCCACCACTCTGTCTCCGGCCCCTTGAGAATGTCCAATATTTTCTTTTTTAAACAATGGATGAATGAGTAGAGGAACTGGATAACAAATTATTATACATTCAGAGCTTAAAGCTTAGTTGTAAAGCTGCCAAAGATAAAGAGGTTCTTGTTTTGGGAGACACAGAAGTAGAAAACAGAATAAAAGGTATGCATTTGAAAATGATCAACAGAAAAAAAGGGAAGAAACTAACTGTAGTTGAATTTGACTTCTATTAAAATGTTTACTTTAGATCAGGGATCAGCAAACGTTTTCTGTAAAGGGCAAGATAATAAGTATTTTAGGCTTTGCAGGCTGTAAGGACTGCAATCTATTCAACGCTGTCATTGTAAACATGAAAGCGGCCATAGACAGTACAGAAACAAGTGGATGTGGTGGTGTTACAATAAAATTTTATTTATAAAAAACAGGCAAAAATTGGCCAGAGAGGTGTAGTTTGCTGACTCCTGCTTTAGGTTAATCCAATGAAAGTGCAAAGCGGTTGCCAGAGGCTGGGAAGGGAAAAGGATAGGAAGGATGAAGATAAGTTGATTAATACATACAAAAATACTGTTAGATAGAAGGAATGACATCCAGTATTTTGGTACAGTAAAGAAATTATAGGTAACAATAATTTATTGTACATTTCAACATAGCTAGAAGGGAAGAATTTTGATGTTCCCAACACAAATAAAAGATAAATGTTTGAGGTGATAGACATACCAGTTAGTTACCCTGATTTGATCATTACACATCATGTACATATATCAAAATAGCACAGGTAGCCCCCCAATATGTACAACTATTATATGTTAATATAAAAAAAGAATGAAGGAGTGACATGCAATTGGAACATATAAAGAAGAGGACCTAACCTTTATTAAGAATCTACTATGTGCTAGACTTTGTGCAAGATGCTTTGCATACTTACCTCATCCAATCTTTTTAGTGACTCCAATAGGTAAACATCATTACACCCATTTTACAAACATTATGAGTTTAAAGAGGAGAAATAACTTGCCCGGGTCATATAGGTAAAGAGCCAGGCTTTAAATCCAGGATATCTTTCTACTCCAAACTTCAGTGATCATCATTTATCTTTTTATCGATTCTCCCCTTAATCCACAAACTACCTTCCTATCCCTTTTTGGAGAGAAGCATAAACATTTGTGCACATGACATAAATGCATTGATTTCGATTTCACAAACACTTACCAAGTACATACTATGTGCCAGGAATTGTGATAGGGGCTGGAGATTGGAAATTTTATAGACCATTTCTTCTTGTGATTTTTTCTAAATTGCACCTTGTTAATAACAGACACAGAATTTCAAAGCCTAACATTTGGCACTCATATGTCATGTTCTTTTTTATTTTGCTACAATTGCTAATGGTGCTTTCCACCATATGAATGATGTCTCTTCTCTGGTCCTTTGTGTCCTTTGCAAACAACCACAGGTGTGGATTTTGTTTTGTCTGTGTGCAAGGCCTGCTGCTGAGAGTTTTCCCCATTAGACTGCTGCCCACAGCACCAGCTGTTGTTATTATATATACTGCCTGTTCCCAGCCATATAGCTTCCCATTACCCGTTGCTTCAGATGGTATAATTCACTGTGTCCTTGAAGCACGCTTCCATATGTTTGGGTCAAAATACCCTCCCATCCTCACAGGACCAACACAATAACCAGAGTGTTGTTTCCGTGTTTTTTAGACATATTTAAGAGGAAAGATGCGAATATATATACCACTTGAGTCCAATTTTTAAAATATCTGCTTCTTTCCAGCATTGTCCTGTGGGACTTACAACTTAACTCTTAAAAATACTCTATATTTCTTATCTAAGTATTAAAATTATATCTTGGAAAAAAAGCTATAATCATGCCTTTTTCCAGTTACTTTCTATGCAATAACATTAATATTGGAGAAAATTGTTCGAGGAAAAGGAAAATGTCCTGACGTCATAAGCAGTCTCAGACAGTGCTTCCCTTTAACCACCTTATATATTCAGCAGGCTGTACCTATATCATTTAGGGTATGGGATTATTTAGCCGAGATTCTACATGATTACATGTTTCCTCGATGCATTCCAGTTTTAACTGAAGGAATCAAGAGTTCACATTCTCAGTGTACTGTCCACCAACATCCTATTCTATTTATAAAAAGAAAAAGTCATATAAGGACTATTTTGTCAGTTATTTTCAAAGAACCGCCACCTCTCAGCATTTAGCACGGATCACAGTGTTGGAAATCAAAGTGAATACTATTCTCGGGAAAAGCTGGGCTTTGAGGATTCTCAAATAACAGCCTAAATGACATATTTGTTACCCAGCTTGCCTTGGCCAAAGTTCTGTCTCCAGCAGAATTGGGACCAATCAAGAGCCAGAACTTTCCTTCATGTTATCAATATCAAAGCTTCTCCTTCTGTTTCATCCTCTGAGTCAAAGCAGTCAACTAAATACCGTAGATTCTCTTTCTTACATTCTAAATCGTTCTTGCATCATCTCTTCCTCCACCTCCTTCTGCTACCAACTGAGAACTTTGATAATTTTCAACTACGTGAATGCAACAGATTCACCATGTGGCTTCTTTTCCTCAGATATTCTTCCCTGTGGTCCATTCTCTATATGCCTACTAGAGCGATCATGTCATTAATGATAATAATAACTACTATTTATTGAGTACAGAAATTTTTGTGCATTATCCATTTTAATTCAAAAACACACAGAGATAGCCCAAACCAGCATTACTCCCATTTTTTCAAATGAGAAAACCAAGAACTTGACCAAGTCCAAAGAGCTACTAAGTGGTAGAGTGAGAATTCAAACCCAGGGTACTCTAACACATGTGTGACGTTAGTATATCGTTCCATGCAAAATTCCTGTTCCATAGATGCAACGTCTGATTGGTGTAGCTTAGGTTATTACACCTTTTCCCAGAAAGGATAAAGTAAATGAAGGACATCGTGTTTTATTAGCAGTTTACCTAATAAGAAAGGGGTAGATTCTCAAATAAAATAATTGAAATTATATTATAATTATATTAATAATTACAATAGGTACAGAATTGGAAAAAATAATAGGCTCATGATAGTTTATCTATATAATCAACTATAAAACCCTCACCCAAAAATGATCTCAAATTCTGTTATCAGATAAGCATAGCAGACACTGTTTCTTGTTGGTGAAAATATTACTCCCTGGAAAAGAATTTGGCTCTTAGTAAATAGATCCCAAAGTGTGGATTAGCTGAGAGGGGTCAGTGGATTCAAAAACAGGAAAGAGCCAGATGGCGCAGGATAGGACCTTGACATCCTCATCGGGTGGTGGCAAAATGTTTGCCCAGATTGTCACCTGATTTACCTTGACTCACAGACCTTATGCCCACTGAAGTGATAGTGTTAGGAAAGTCAGTATATTGGCTATATCTTGCAGCCTTCAGAAATGTCCTATGAGAGACATGAACCTACATCAGAGTAGAAGAAACAAAAATAAAGGAAATACAACTGTGATAAAATAGGCACTTTGGAAGCTGTGAATCCCATAATTTGGAGTCTTGCTGGATGACAGAAGTCTATTTTTGTATCTCATACTAAGTGGGAGATTTAGGAAAAGTGGAGCTGAGCAGGAAGTAGAACCAATAAGATTGGGGAACTAGTTCTTTCCCATGAACTTCATATTAAGATCCTCTACCAGGAAAGACAGAAATAATAGTGGTACTTTTCATTTTTAAACAAGCCTCAAATTTTATTAGGGAAAGGCCATCAAGCTAAAAAATAAGAAATCTTTGGCTTTAAGATCAAAGCCAGGCAAGATCACTGACTATGGTAATTAAGGCATGAAATGTTCAGGGAAAAAAAAGTAGACTGGAAACCTACTAAGTATTTGAGGGAAAGGTATTGTCAAGGAAGCCCAAAAGCTAGCCAGCCAGCCCCAAGGCAATCCTGTTATCTTGTAAATTCATGCCTGGGGACTTGTGCAGTTACATCTAGGTATTCCCATGAAGGATATTCTTACCTGCAATTGACCTTAGTTGGGACCATGCAGTAATATAAACAAAAATCCTTCCATAAGACAGAACCAGAGGCCAAAGGAAATCATGGACAAAAGAGATGCTTCCAGAAAGCAGATCTCCTAGGCTACCTGATAGCTGGCTAAAGAATTTAAATCCACCGTCATAGGAAGAATTATTTTCATAATACTTCCACCTCTCCAGCAAGATGTATGTGCTATAGAATGTAGACTACAGTGTGCTTCCCTGCTTTTTTCTAAATAGAAATCTAATTGCAGTTTACAGTTGTCCATTCAGAATATTGAGTTCTTGTTAACTTAAACTACATTGATCAATTGTGAAAATCCATATCTAGTCATGATTGAGATGACCATCAATCACCAAGAGATCTTGAACTAGAAGATACATGAGCAATCGGATGAAGCATGGGGTGGTCCCTCGCAAGGAGAGGGTGAGTACATTCCATGTAGCTTGAGCAAGTTAAATATACATTTGGGAAGAAACTACGAATGTGGGACAGCCAAAGGGATGAACCATGGCATTCAACATTAGTAGCCTACCCAACAGCCACTTTGTCTTTCTTCCTTGATAACAGAAATATGATTATGTTTAAGGTGGCAATATGCCCAGCTACTGGAATATATTATGATTAGTCTATCTAGATAAATCATGGCACTCCCGTGGCCCTTTGCCAAATACTCAATTTCCCAATCACTGTTGCAGCTTTAGTACCATTAAAGTGTTTTGTCTATTTTAGTATGGTTTTGGCCATTTGTATATTCATTAACAGCTCCACATACTACATAAGTTCAGAATCAATTTAAAGGTAAGGTAGTATTTTGAGAAAATTTTAAGTTTTAAGAAGGGTGCTTTCTTAAAAGAAGACCCTTTGCAGTCTTAACGGAAATCAGAATTCAGAGATAATTAATCATCATCATTTCTGTCTACTATTCAAATATGTGTCTTTCCCCCATGTCCTACTAACAGTTTTGAATAACTGAGACCTAAAGGGTGGGAACATTGAGGGTGGGGGAAGTTTTATACTCTAATGAAAAGGAATATTATCCTTTCTTTTCTACACTTGGAAAAATATAGAGGTCATTTTTTGACCATGAAGCAATGGATTAAGGATAAAATAAGAAATCCACAAGCTGGGGATTACAGAGAAGAAAAATGAGAGAATTTTGGATCAGATTTCTTGTTAAGCAAACAAGTAAATTAACTTTATAACTGATGTTATAGCTTTGATATTTCTGTTACAGTTAAAAAACAGCTCTAATTCATAAAGTTATTAAAAACTGTTAGTAGGACATGGGGGAAAGACACATATTTGAATAGTAGACAGAAATGATGATGATTAATTATCTCTGAATTCTGACTTTCGTTAAGACTGCAAAGGGTCTTCTTTTAAGAAAGCACCCTTCTTAAAACTTAAAATTTTCACAAAATACTACCTTACCTTTAAATTGATTCTGAACTTATGTAGTATGTGGAGCTGTTAATGAATATACAAATGGCCAAAACCATACTAAAATAGACAAAACACTTTAATGGTACTAAATATAATTGTACAGTTGGCCCTCCATATCCTTGGGTTCCACAAGTTTGGATCCAATCAACCATGGATTAAAAATTTTCCAAAATATATTGCATCTATACTGAACATGTACAGACTTTTATCTTGTCATTATTCTCTAAACAATACAGTATAACAACTACTTACATGGCATTAGCATTGTATTAGGTATTATATGTAGTATAGAGATGATTTAAAACATATGAGAGAATATGCATAGGTTACATGCAAACACTACACCATTTTATATCAAGGACTTGAGCATTCATGGATTTCGGTATCTGTAGGAGGTCCTGGAAGGAATCCCCCACAGATGCAGAAGGATGACTATATTTGCTGAACCAGTGAACTACAGATACACTGAAATGCCAATAGAAACTTACAGTTAAAAACCTGTCAAGAAGTGTACTATACCTTTTCCCTTATTTGCTTAAAGGAAGCTTCCTAGAGACTGTTTACTTCTACCTCATATTAATCTTTTCACATCCTATAGAGTATTACAAATTTCTACATTACTCTGTGTTAAGTATCTATCATCAGTGGACTTTTAAGGCCATCACTAGAAAATATTTTCTTTTAAGTGCTTTAGTTTTCCTTATTTAGCCTTTCTGATGTCTTTTTCAATCATACTTCATTTACTGTGCTTAATACTGTACTCATTCAGTTTTACTCAGCAGATTGTTACTTCTCTGACTAATTCAAACTCTCAGTAGCATTTGACTGTTATCACTCCCTCCTCCTTGGTTTCCACGACACCACACTCTCCTGATTTCTCTCCCCCATCTCTGACTTTTACTCTTCGTGCATTTTGCCAGGTTCTTCCTTGCTCTATCTCTAAATGTTAAGGAATCCCAAGACATAGTTCTCACTTCCTTCTCTTTTCTATGCATGATCTTTCCATGAGTGATCTCATTCTGTCCCAAGTTTAAATAAAATATATATTACAAGACTCAAAATATTTATATCTTCAATTCTAATCTCTACTTTACCATTTATGATCTAATACATCCAAATCTCTACTTGAAATTTCCACTCCAAAAGCTAAGAGATACTTTAACCCTAACAAATCTAAAACTGAACTGATTTTTCAGCCCCTTTCCAATCTTCTCTTCCTTCAGATTTCCCCATGTCAGTAAGCAAGGCCACCATCCATGCAGTAGCTTAAGCCAAATGCCTTCATTCCCCACATCCAATCCATCAGCAAGTCTGCTTACTCTTCCTGCAGGATAGATCTTGAATCCATCTACTTCCTTCCATCAACATTCCACACCAATTCAGCCTGAGATACCACCACAAGCTCCTAACTCATCTTCCTGCCTCTGTTCTCTCACCTTACCGTCCATTTCTCATAAATCAGCCAGAGGGTTTCTTTTAAGGTAAATTCTATCCTATCACTTCTCTGTATAAAACCCTCATAATAGTGTCCTGTCAAATTTAGAGCCAGATCCAAATACCTTCAAAGTCCTCCCTTCATGACCTGGCTTTCAACTACCTCTCTGACTTATCTCAAATGTCTCTGCTCCACTCCCTACATTCTAACTTCTCTGGCCTCCTTTCTGATCCTCATAACAATCCCAGCTTATTCTACTTTAGGATCTTTTTCAGGATCTGTGTCTTCTATCTGGAAAATGTTTCTCCCAGATAGTCATATAGATGACTTTTACTTATGATCCAGGCCTCTTCCTGTAGCTCTCCTCTTCAGAGAAGGCTTCTCTGACCAATAAATAACCTCAAGCAGCTACCGTATTACTCTCAGTCCATCATACTGTTTTCCTTCATTCCAGCATGTACTATCTTACTCCAAAATAATCTACACTCCTTGAGAGCAGGGAGCTTGCTTAACTCTCTCATTTGCTGTGTGTCTCTTCCCTAGACACTTCATAGATGCTTAATGAATATTTGGTGAATTGCAAATAAGCTTACTGGGTTCTTAGGCACTAGGGAATCTTTTCCTAAAGTTCCACTAGCTCCTCTCCCTTAGAAAAGGTATTTTCTTTTATATTCTTCATGGTTTTAAGACTAATCAGGAAAGACATTTTGAAGCCAATTCTCCATTCATTCAAACAAGAAATATTTATTGTGCCAAGCATGTTGCTATACAAAGAAAAACGAGACAGCAGATTCATTATCCAGTGGTAGAGATTGTCATTAAAATGCATAAGTATAATATAAAGTGAGATGAATCAAGCTACTAAGGGACCTACTAATGTTTTCTTGTGCAAAAAGGGCCAGGAGTGAAGGGAAACAAAGTCAGTGATGAGTACAGAGGGAAGATGGCATTTGCTATATACCAATCAGTCAGAGGTTGAATTCTAGAAACTAAGAGAGGAAAAGATTACATTGTTTCATTTCTCAATCCCAAACATGATAAGGACAGATAGATGGATTTTTTCTTTGTATATCACAATGTTATTATAACCTGAAAGTCCAGTTTTACTAAATTCAAGGAAACTAATTCCAAGTGTCTTATGTGATTTAGTCATACACAATTCTGTATTACCATCATGCAAGGTGACAGATTACATAGCACTGCAATGAAATAGACGCTCTCTCAATTTTCCCTCCCTCTCACCACTGACACCCTACTCTCTGCCAGCCTCCACTGCACCCCTCCATCACCACCCACTGCCTGTGGCCCATGGTTTTCCATTACTCTGTCATCTCTGAATCAGAGGAAAATTCTACCAATCCTCTGCCAACAGACCCGTCTGCTCAGCAGGGGCCAAATATGCCTTACTCAATCCCACTTTCTCAACCCACCTACCCATTGAAAATACCTTTCCTTCTTGCTTCTATTGTCCAAATACTGTCATTCTTCCAGTTCAAGATGCCCTCCTCCTCAGAGAAGCCTTCCCCTCCAGGCATTATACCCCACTGTGAGTTCATCCTTCTCTGACCACCCCCAGCATTTACTGCTTTGGCTGGCTATTTGAAGCTCTTTACAAACCTCTGGGAATTGTTTAAATATTCAAGTATCTGAGTCTTAACAACTTCCTAACTAGATTATTTAATTTTTAAATATGGTAGTTCCATCTTCCATTTCTTGTCTACCCATACCCATAGATTACCAGTGGTATTACAAGAAGAAATGACCAGTTTCCAAATCCCAGCCTTTTAACTGCAAGCAAACATTTATTCTCATAATACCATAAGAGGGAACAAGGCATAGCTTAAAGCAGTGATTATGTCCTCCACCTTTGCAATGCAGATTCTTCTACAGCTAGACCAACAGTGTTAATTATCAATGTATCACATTTCAAGAAAACAGGTAGATATGAATATTCTCTGAGATAAATCAGTGTTTCTTGTTGAATAAAGGAAATGAAACTTATTTAACCGAATAGCTATACAGCTGCGAATGGCTTTCTTAGACAAGGATGACAATTTCTATTCATTAAATAAATTTCTATAAAATTCACTCACAAGGTCTTTGAATGAGGCCTCTGGGTAGAAACAAACAAAAAGGTAGCTTTTTCTCTTATCTGCAGAAAGCAGTCTTCCATCATCTCCATCAATTTCATAAGGGTCAGTGTTGACTTCACAAATTTAGATTTTGGGTAGATCAACTGTAAATTCAAATGATTTTATCAACCCTTACAATGGAAAGAGTTCTTCAGGACTCTGCCCTGGGGTCCCTTTTGTCTTCCTATACCCCTCTCCTCTTTCCTTCTCTGTCAATCCTCTATAATCTAGTTCGCCCCTCCCCCAGTTAATTTGTTTTAATGTTATATATATTTTTATTTCAGAATATTATGGGGCTATAAATGTTTAGGTTACATATATTGCCTTTGCCCCTCCTGAGTTTACATTTTTTAATGTGAATCTGATCATGCTACTCTATTGGTAGCTTCTGCCACTCTTAAGCTAACGTCCTGAATCCTTCAGATGGTGATCAGTGAGTTCTAGTACACGTCTTTCTAATCTCTTTTGCAACAACTCTCACCCCCTTCCTGTTCGCTCACACCACCCCAACCACACTGGTTTTCTTTCAGCTCCTAGAGGATGCCAGTTCATTTCCAGCCTCTAAGACTTCACTCATGAGATCCCCAACGCACAGAATTCCTCCTCCCCCATCCTCTGTAGCCTCTTAACTCTCACTTCTCCTTCCATTTAAATATTACTTTTCAGGAAGGTATCTAGGAAGGCTTAATTTCCCTTGATGTAGTCATGAACTTTCTTTGGTAATACTCATGGAAATAATCTGTTTTAACATCTAGAGGCCCACTATATTTAAAGATCTCATGATAAGAAAGACTGTGAATGTCTTGGTGATGGTTGCATTCCAGCAAATTGCATAGTGTCTGGCATATATTAATAGTTCATACTTAAGAAATTTGTTGAATTAATAAATTATAACGGGGCACTGGAGCTAGAAGACCTAGGTTGGACCTCTGTTTTTGCTTACTATGGTCTTACTACAGTAAATCACTTCATCTCACAAATCCTCCATTTCCTTATCTTTGAAAAGGAGATTTTTACCACCTCCCTCTAGGATACTCAAAGAGCCAAGTGATGTATGTGCAGCTAAAGAGTTTGTAAGTTGTAAAAAATTTGTATAAATTAGTTATTATTTTTGAGTGAATAAAGATAATCATAAAGCTCCTTGGGCTAGAGAGAGCCAATACTTACTAGGTAATTGCTATGGCTTAAAGCTTTATATACATTATATCACATAATTCTAACTTTTACAATACTCCTAAGAGGTCAGTATTATTATTATCAACCCACTTCACAGGTGGGGACAATGAAGTCACAAAGTAAGTAAGTGATAAAGCCAAGATTAAATCACAGCAGTCTCACTCCAAGGTCTGAGCGAGACCACAACAATCCTGCCTCACACTACTACAGATTTCAACTCTATTTCTTGGAGTTGTTTTCACAGGAGACAAACTATAACCCTGCTTAGGAGTCCAGTTTAGATGCTAATAAACAAGGTGGTTTTGTCATTTGAATAATTCAGAAGAATCCAAAACTTTGTTGATTGTTTCCTTTGCTGTGCAGAAGCTTTTTAGCTTGACGTGATCCCATTTGTCCAATTTTGCTTTGGTTGCCTGTGCTTGGGGAGTATTACAGAATCCAACTCTTGGCTGGGCATGGTGGCTCACGCTTGTAATCCTAACACTCTGGGAGGCCGAGGCGGGCGGATTGTTTGAGCTCAGGAGTTTGAAAACAGCCTGAGCAAGAGCGAGACCCCGTCTCTACTAAAAATAGAAAGAAATTAATTGGACAACTAAAAACATATAGAAAAAATTAGCCGGGCACGGTGGCGCATGCCTGTAGTCCCAGCTACTTGGGAGGCTGAGGCAGGAGGATCGCTTGAGCCCAGGAGTCTGAGGTTGCTGAGAGCTAGGCTGACGCCACGGCACTCTAGCCAGGGCAACAGAGTGAGACTCTGTCTCAAAAAAAAAAAAAAAAAAAAAAAAAAGTTTTGTTTTTTTTTTTAAAAAGCCAAGCCTTGGCTATCAAAGTAAAAGGGATAAATACATGTGGCCAGGGAGGGAAAAACTTTCACCATGCTTTCAAAAAATATAAATACTTGATGTAATTCTAATATTGGGGAGCTATATTAAGCTATTATTTGCTGGGGCAATTTTCTTAATCCCTCAATTGCTACTTTGCTCTTTCCCTAATTTTTATTGTTCTGAAAGTAAAACAATTCCTGGCTGTTGGTCCAAAGCATTACCAAAATAGTTTCTGTTCATTTCTTAGATCTAAATTCACGTAGCCACAGAGTGAGCTAAAATGCAGGTTGCTGTATAACTCCAGCCCTTCATGCTACCTAAGAACCCCACAAGGAACATACAATGCTCTACTTCATGGGAACAAAGAAAGAAAATCTCCAAAGGTTTTTAATAATCCCAGGGGGTGGGGGAACGTATACATTAATCCATCCTCCCCCCTTCCAAAAAGGAGTGAAATTACTGCATATAATGTGCTATACACATCGAGAGCCTGAAGTCATTTGACCTAAACCTTAATAATAAAGCAAATAAATTACAGTCATTACGCAGATGTATGATTTGAGATCACCTACCAATCAGTAGGAGAAATGCAGCTAGTTAGCATTTTGCAAAACCTTGCCAAAATATAGCTCTGGAGGGCTTAAGACTGCCAATTATTTTTAGGTCCACTAATCCTGGAAGGTAGGATAGAGAAGGCCAGTCAGGAACACATACATTTCAAAAATCAGTTTTATTATATTTTTCTAAGAATAACTTCATGTAAGTATAGTTGGAAGAGTCAGGATTGCTACTTTAAAACTCCACACTTCATTTCAGGGAGATTGCAATAGCTTTAAACTGCACTCCAGATAGAAATCAAGCAGGGCTTCTTGTTGGTTTTTAAATGATAAGCATATACTTAATGGAGGCTAATATCTGACAATCTTAGATCCCCATTTTAACGTACCAAGGATTATTAAGTAAGGCATACCAAACCAAACTCAATGATCTGAAATACACACTTTAACCTTGCGTTACCATCAATTCGGGCAGCAGAGCAACTGCATCTGTTTTGCAAATTTACAACCACTGCCTCCAAGACTCAATAGGAATAGTAATATTAGCGATAAACCCAAAATTCTTCAACAATTCTGAGGCTCTTGTAAATACTTCCTAAGCAGTCAGTGCTAATAAAAGGCTCACAGAAGTGTGTTGGGGGCCCTTGGGGGATAGTGAAGGACAGGCAAGAAAAGATGGAGCTCTCTTATTTGTTTTACAACTAACAAAGAAGAAGATCTTTTCTGTCAATGATTCAAGTGCACATACCTTGGTAGACTCGTTTGAGAATTTTTCTCAAATACTAATTTATTATTTTCATTGGGCTCATAATTTAACAGAACACCCAGAGATAGATAAATTATTCCAAATGCCTCCACAGATTTCAGGCTCATACAATTGATGTGAAGGAGCCACATTTGAATTTCAAGCTCTTTAAGGGGAAAAAAATGACAGAGACTCTGAGGATGTTTGTTTCATAGTACCTATGAAATTAAGACTTCCACAATTCTCCTCTTGTTTTTCTGGCAAATTTTTCTCATGCTTCACCTCCCTCCAACTCCAAGGGTTTCTTTTTAGAGAGAGAGACAGAAAGAGATATGAGGGGGAAGAGAGAGATGAGAGAAAGAGGGAGTGGGGGGAGAGGGAGGGGGAAGGGGGGAGAGACAGACAGACAGACACGTAGATATGAGAGACTGTATAAAGACTGAGACCCCCAGGGTCGATCATGTCTGTTAAAGCCTCAGTTAGACATTCAGCTATGGATAAAAAGCAGCCTAGACAGGAAACATCACTGGTGAGGATATTTTGTCTCTGGAACCTGCATCCCCCAGCCGTGCATCATAATCCCAGACAGACTAAGGTCTTGGCAGGGCCATCTCTAAGAGAGCTGATCACACAAGGCTCTCCGGGTGGGGGAGGGCTGGCAGCCTGCAACTTGCCCTTTCTCTGCATCCCTGGTGATTGTCCCCTGGGGGCAGTCTCCTGTGCACAATCACCCAAGCCCTCAGAGGAAGCAAAAGCTGGAAGGTATCCTCAGGAAGACAGGGGACACACTCCTTTCCTCCTGCCCCAAGGGGTCTGACTGAACAGCAACTTTCATCACTGGGTAATTTTCCTTATTATTTCCAAATAATCTCTAAAGAAGCCCCCAGAACCACATTCTCAGCTAGCCTACCACAGCCATTTAGGTTTCACAACAAGATCAAAAATGGTCAGCAGCTGAGTTGGCCACAAGTGTAGAAGAAAAGGCAGGTGGTGGGTGGGGAGGCTCATAGATACCAGGCCCTTGCTCTTATAGAATGATTAAGGCCTTTCTTTAAAAATGTACATTTCATGGGTTGTGTGGGTCATGACAATTTTCAACATTAAATTCTTTTTATTTTGAGTAATTGCTTTCAGCTTAGGTGAAAAGGAAGATAAAAGCCATCCTTAACTTCTCGTAGCCCTCCCTTTGACAGTATACCTAAAATGCCTCCCCCCAAAATACAGTGTGAGAAGAGGTTTTCAGTAAATCTACTGTCTACAAAAAACTTTTCAATGTTTGTGCTTAATTACATCCTTTAAAACCCACTTCCACAAAATTCTTGTTAAAGGTCATAGTAAGTTGCAACTCACTCTAATATAGATCTGCATTGAAGGACTCTTAATTAGTCCCAGTTGCCATGGACATGAACCACAACTGAACAAGGGTTAATTTTATAATATGAGAGAAAAATTCTTCTGAACCTTAGCATGGGTAGATGGGGGAGGGGCAGAGCCCTCCTCACACTCCCCCTCATTTTGCAAGGCTGACTTTCCCCAACCCTCCCAATTGGCCGTGAAAAGTCTTTAAGCAGCATGTTATACAGTATGAATCATGCCATTTTCAGTTAAAATAAAAAAAAAACTCCTCCTCCCCATTATCTAGTACCCTAGCACCTGGGCCTGCCACCCTTGGGGCATACACTCTAAAAACTGAGCCCATTTAATGGACTCTTTGCTATTCAGAAAAGTTTTGTTCACAAAGATTTCAACATACACTTCCTCTCTGGTCAATTCCTGGAGCTGTAAGTCAAACTTGTCTCAGTCCTAATCTTGGTGAGAATGTCACTGTTGATGTCACCATCCAGAGAATCAACTATTTATCCTTAACCCTTTGCTTCCAGCCTCAAAGTCCCACAATTCTGTGGTGATGTCAGTTATTTTGAGTTTCCTTGGCTTGGTGTGAAAGCCCAAATGGGTCACATGCACTAGTTTCTCTTTGTCTACACAGGCATTAGCCCCTTGAAAAGCACAGTCACTAGCAAAGCACAGATTCCCCTTATAGAAATGAGGTTGCCTTTCCTAGAAGATTGAGTTTTCTTAATTTTTCATGTTCTCACCCTTTATTTTATTCTACCAGCCTGCCCTTATTAGTGAGGAACCCCAGGTCTGACTGGGACTTATCCTAGTGGCCATCTACTAGCTCCTTGACACCAATTCATCCCCCAATCTCACCTTTCAGAAACTTTCCTTTAGGGTCAGACCTGTTAATTAGCTACATTTCATTTGTTCATTAGGATTAGAAGGTCCCGTATATTTACCACTTCTTGATGTAGCTACTTTGACTAGTCTACCTCAAGAGATTATCTAGGAATGGAACTCTGTCCTAACATTTTCCCCAAGTTTAAGTCAAAGAATTCATTCGCTTCTCCCAAACTAACCTTTGACCCAATTTGGCAACACAAAAACATTGTTGGTGCTTAATGCAGTATTTATCAAGTGCCTCTTATGTGCCAGATGCCATCCATCAGTGCAGAAAATAGAAAAGGCTTGGTCTCCGCCCTCTTGAAAATTACAAGATGAATAGACATGGATTTTACTGTTGTTCTATAGGCTTTTTCTCTTTCCTTCTTAATCTATAATCTTGATCCCTCCACCCACCCATCCCCAAAAGATCTCTGAGGTCCTGTGATGTTATCTTGGAACACCCCAAGTCCAAGAGACAAATTCACTTAATCCCTGCTTCTTCTCACTTTGGGACTTCAACAGATGTGCCATAAGAGATGCCTTGGGACAAAGTAGGAGAGAGTCACACACTCAAATATAACCTATACATTGCCAGACAAGCTGTGTCCATTTTTTGAGTCATCCAAAACTACACAAGACATTAGCATGGACTCAGCAGTTATCTCACCATGGGTGGGGGTGGGAAGATAAGCAAACCTCTTGGGGACCTAGTTCTACCACCTTTCCTGGTCAACAAAGCAAGATCTACAGGACAAAGACTTCTCACATGAATACTGTTTCATTTATTTAACTTGACAAATTAGAAGTCACTAAACATTCAAATCGATAAAAAAAAATCTCAGGTGTCCATGCTTTGATTTTTAAAGGCTCTAAATCTGGTCACTTGATCACAAGCTACCCTACACTTTTACTTGGATAGTCAGTAGATCACTGGCGTGGCTCCATTCAATTTTTGTAGCTGAGGTCTCACCAGAGGACCATCTACGCCCTCAAGTGACTGATACACTAAACAGTGAAGGAATTGAGATACTACACAGTCCCTCTCTACCACACTAGGAATAATCCCTGGGCTCTGTAAAACTCCGATAAAAAGGTGCCTGAAGTCAAATGCAAGGAATCGATTGGCCAATTCTTCAGCTCGGCTGTCATGCCAGCCACAAACCATTTTCCTTGGTTTCTTAAGGATCATAAAGAAGGAAAAATAAAGGAAGATCTTGGGCACTAAATTAAAGTATTAATAATGTGCTTACTTAATTTACTTCCTTAGAGAAAATGGAAAAGTCATGCCTCTTTTCCAGAAAATGACAAAGAAAAGAGAGAAACCAGTCATTTGCTATGTATTTCAAGTCCCTGTGGAGACCTATTCAATTCCTGGCCATCTTCAGACACAGGCCTGCCAGACCAGAGGCCTCTTAGTCACCACTGGCCCACATAGATAGATGTGAATGCTCCAAAAAGTGCATTGAAGGTGGCCTGGCACTCTTTCCTGCAGAACTGTCAGATAACCAAAAATGAAAGGGCTACCTGTTACCACTTTTGCTTTGGGCAGCGATGAAAGGACAGGAGCCACTCTAATTTGAACTTCTAAGAAGAACTGATGGTTGCTTCCATGGGGCTGACATTGGGGTCACTATATTATAGAATGGTGTTGTCTGTCATAGGACCTAAGAGAGGCACCAGGACTTCAGAAATCTGGCCAATAGACAAGGTTGAGACGTGATGCTCACTAAATTGAAAGTATCAGACAGGTTTGTATGGCCTGGTCCAAGCAGGTGAGTGGGTGCTTGTTCCATTATTTCAACATCCAGCTTGCCCTCCATAACTCTTCTGGGTGATGGGCCAACTGCTCACTCATAAAGCAACTAATCTGGTCAAACGTATGATCGCAAAGAAATTCCAGTTACTCTTCCGCTCCCAAAATGTGGCCCGTCGGCTACTTTAGGATGGGTAACAACCATGGAGGATGAGGAGGTTCAGGCCTGCAGCCAATAAGGGGCAGGAGTGAAAAAGAAAGAACTGGAAAGAAATAAGCCAAAGGAGGAAGGAAGAAAGGGAAGATGGTATATGACCCAGGGCCCAGTAATGGGAGGGTCACCTGCAACTAATGAAGTGGTGATCTGGCACCAGGGCCTTAGGTTCCATGGTAACTCCCACCAAGCAGAGGGACATATTTTTCTCCCTAGTTTCCATTACACAGAGCCTGCAGATGGCACAGCATTGCTACTGCAATTATTGACTATAATTATTATGAAAAGTCTTTGATGTGATAGCAAAAATTATTAAAATGGCCCTTCTCAGAGAAGGGCAATAAATATAGCCTCATTTGAAAAATTCAAGGACCCAATTTTGTACCAGAACCTTCTGTCAGAAAAGAATAAGTCACTTTAATACACTTGTTTTCGGCTCTTCTCCTTGAGGATGCTTTATCCTATGTGGAAAATGAATAATAGTGTGTGGTTCAGGATATATTTTATATTTTAAGAGTGTACTTAAAGGTACTTCAAAGGAAAATAAAAAATAAAGTAACCTTCTCCTTGCAGACACACACATATTTACACAAGCTCCTAGTTTTTCCTGATCCCACAGTAACCAACGAGAGGCAATTTTTTAAAGTACCTTCAAGAATGGGAACAAATGACAACTGAATTAAATGTTGGTCTTGTTTTAAAGATAATACTTGGCAGTGCAGTGCTTATCTGTTTGAATTAGTAAACACTGTAGTATGCCTTAAAAAGTACCAGTGACTAGAAGTATGAAAGAACAGAATAGCTCGCTTTGTTCTCCTTATCTTCCCCAGGATCATAAACTGTGCAAGGTCACATTTTATTTTTTTAATCTACCTAATCTTATGTTTTAACGTTGAGTCAAGACGGCATAATCCCAAATTGTATGTGACATTACAGCAGCACATACGTTAAAACATATTCTGAAATCAGTTTCAATGTGGAAAAAAAGGCCACTTTGAAAGCCGCAATTAAAATAAATGCCCAGCATTGGTTTTTGCAAATGAACTGACTAAATTAGATTGAGTTCAACCAGGCTATCTAGAAAACATGCTTATGTTTTTGCCCATAAGTGTTTTTGTCCATAAGTCGTATTTTTAACATATGACAATTAACACTGCCTAATACAAAGCCTAACTCAAACTTACTCTACTAGACTAAATGTACTCTAAGTTCAATCATACGGAATGACTATACTAGAATTAAATGAGCTCGGAAAAGAATCATAGTTCAATCTCAAGTTTCATAAACATGTACTGGCGGAGCTGTTCAGTGACACCAAGTCTGAGCTTCCATTTGGCCTAATGATTTGGTGGGTATGGGTAAGCGGGAGAGATCAACCTTCATGATTCCATGATTTGTGGCTGCAAATATAACAGAAATTACATCAGAGACTATTACAAAGTGAGCCTATATTAAGAAACAATCATGATGCATTTTGTTTATTGGTTAAAATTCTTCTAATAGCACTGATACATTTGGTAGCCCTGGGACAGCATTCAGAACTCAAACTTCTTTTCATCCCACCAGTAAATACAACTCAGAACAGGAAGGGTCAGGCTCTTCAAGAACCAAGAGCTTTAGCTTCCTCTGCATCACCAAGGACCCTCAAGCAGAGCAGTTCAGTACAAAACATGAATAAAGGCCAGGCGTGGTAGCTCATGCCTGTAATCCTGGTACTTTGGGAGGCCAAGGCAGGAAGATCCCTTGAGGCCAGGAGTTTGAGACCAGCCTGAGCAAGAGTGAGACCCCGTCTCTACCAAAAATAGAAAGAAATTAATTGGACAACTAAAACTATATAGAAAAAATTAGCTGGGCATGGTGGCGCATGCCTGTAGTCCCAGCTACTCGGGAGGCTGAGGCAAGAGGATCGCTTCAGCCCAGGAGTTTGAGGTTGCTGTGAGCTATGATAATGCCACTGCACTCTAGCTTCAGGGACAGAACAAGACCATGGAAAGAAAGAGAGAGAGAGAGAAGAGAGAGAGAGAGAAAAGAGAGAAAGAGAGAAAGAAGAGAGAGAGGAGAGAGAGAAAGAGGACAGAGAGAGAGAGAGAGAAGAGACAGGGAGAGACAGAGAGAGAGAGAGAGAGAGAGAGAGAGAGAGAGAGAGAGAGAGAGAAAGAAAGAAAAAAAGAAATAAAGAAATAAAGAAAGAAAGAAAGAAAGAAATAAATAAACAAAGAAAGAAAGAAAGAAAGAAAGAAAGAAATAAAGAAATAAAGAAAGAAAGAAAGAAAGAAAGAAAGAAAGAAAGAAAGAAAGAAAGAAAGAAAGAAAGAAAGAAAGAAAGAAAGAAACTCAACCCAAAGACATTTTGGTAAGATTTTTGTGCCTAGGTAAGATCAAAGTAGGAGAGTTACAAAGATATTTTAGAGAGGAGTGTCAAATGAATATGCTCCGATTTCCTCTCATATGAAGTTTTCAGCATGAGAAAACAAATATTCTTTAAAGAGACAACCATTGTTCTGTGAAAAATAATAATAAATTAAAATACACTGTCTCTCTGAACAGTACAATAAAGAACAAATAGTTATAATACTGTGAATTGGAGAGGGAAAGTTGGCATTTGGGAATGTGAGGAAGGAACTGGAAATTTAGGATTTTACTACA
>CAUYSK010106095.1:0-34587 GCA_963575035.1 Avahi laniger
GGAGACAAGGACCACTGATAAGACACAGTGTATGATACTGATCAGACTTGGCTTCTTTCGCTCCTGCTTCGTCAAAGGCTGTAGTCAATTTTAGTTTCTCCATTTTCTCCCAGTAAATCTTCTTTAGTTTCTTGGTTAGCCCTTCTGTCTGTTTTCCTTTTGCTCCCTTTTCCCTTTCGTTTACATTTTTTTGTCTGAAGATTTATCTTTTGTTGCTGCCTTTTTCGGCTTTGTTTCCACTTCTGCAGGAGCAGGTTAAGCTGACAATCACACTGAACTCCTCTTGGGCTCTTCCTTCATGGCGCCTTTGGCCGAGCTGACCTTCCTCTTGGCTATCTTGGTGCCGAGAGCCTTCGTGAAGCTGGGCTGCCTGGTCACTGCCATTCCTCCCACTGCCCAAGCTGCTGAGACGCCACAGTGGGGGCCACGGGAGAACCGCACACTCAACTGTTAACTAATGTTGATGCTCTCATCAATTCCCAGGCCCCTGAACTGGAGACAGTGAGAAACGGTACAGCCCCTAAGAAAAGGATCACCAATGGAATGAATGAGCAGACGCAGGTGTAAGAAGGTGTGGGTACGAGGAGGTGGAGGGGTGTAGGAGAGAAAAGGGAGAGGAAGAAGAGACCGGGCCTGCCCCAGCATTCCCCTCTGAAACCTCTAGACACTGTGGCAGGCTGGGTCCAGATACTGGTTAGTAGCTCAGATACTGAGATTCCTCCTCTAAGAAGCTGAGATTCCCACTCCTCTTGAGTGAGTGTGGGGGAGGGAAATAGGGTAGGAATTTCCAAACAACAATCATAAAATCCAATTTTTGACACTGCGGCATTTTAAAGAAGGGACTGAGAAGAGAGATTGTATTAAACGTCTCAGCATTTATGTTCTAAGAAAAATCAATCTCAAAGGAGAACAAATGCATGATTGTGCCATGCCTTTCTAGTAAGACTCTTGCAGGAAGAGAATTTAATAGGCTCATGATGAAAACTTCCCAGCTCATGCTCTCTGTGGGGATAACACCCCATCAGCTGCCTCTGTAACACTCACTTCTCCCACAGATACCAACCCGGGTTGGGCAGGACCAAGTCACCACTTTTCATTCTGGTCATAACCACTGCAAACAAAGTCTTAGGCAAGCTCATGGAGACCTTCAAACCCTGGGCAAAGTGGCAATTATGTTTCCAAGTGGATTCTGACCTCTGGCCATGGGCAGTGACAGTGTGATCCACAGCCAGGGCACTCTCTTACATGACAATCAAGGGACACTCCCATAAATGAGCCTTTCCAGGAACACACTCTTAAGCTATGTGCTGAAAAGGAAACTGCACCCTGTTCCGCTCTGGATGGATTCAGTGGGTAGGAGGGTGAGGAAAAGAAGGTTTAGAACATTGTACAGTCAACCTCCATTTCTTGGTAGGCATCCACCAACTGAAACTCTTCCGGGTACTCACAAGGACTTCTCAGAACTTTGCCAACACGGACATGTTCAGGTACAAAAACTACATTATAATCACTACATTCAGTCTATTCAGACAACAAAGATCCTCTAAAGTACTCCTCTTCTCCAAAGGGACACTAATGCTATGGGCCTGGGTCATCCTGGCCGAGGCTCCGCAAACCTGGAGTAGCTTCCTAATGACTATGTGTTCGATGGGTGGTGTCCCATGGGCTGCAGTTAGCACAGGTCACCAAACCCTAATGTAGTGACTAGCCATCTACAAAGCAGGTCCTGTTCAACACTGCAGACTGTGGAGCTCTGTGCAGCCTGTGGTTTCCAACTTCTAAACTCTGGCAGAAAAGCCAACGTTGGAAAATTAGGCTTTAATCTTACTCAACATAGTCAAACATGGGATACAAAAATACATTCTCCATCAGGAGCACAGAATTGAGAAATGCAAACTTAGGAGAATATTTTTCCTCTGTAGAGCACACAAATGTATGTTTTACAGCAGCACAAATGTGTCTTCCCAACTTTTGCAGAGTGGGTTGCTTTAAAATGAAATTATGTCCCCACCACTAATTCCCGAGTTAGAATTTTTTAAAAGAAATCTTTCATAGGAAAATGAAAAGCCCTAGTATTAAGCAGTAATACACTGAAATGTTTCAGGGTAAGGCAATATCACCATGGACAGTAAAGAAATCAAAATGAAAAACAACCTTTCTGCTGCTGTGCAGAGTCAGCTTGGGTGGGGCATAAACATCACAGCGGGAGATCCTTGACTCGCAGAAATGATAACGCCAGGATGCGTCTCCAGTATGTTCTCCAGATCAGCACGCCAGGGGCTTTGCTCCTTAAATCCCCACCATGATCAGAGGCCCCCCAACAGGAAAATTCTCCAGGGTTTTCCCCCAAGGCCAAAGAATTAGGGCAGATGTGTACAGTCTGACCGCAAGCAATCTATAGTCTGTCAATTCTAGAAACTTCTGTGAAATAATGTACTTTTACTCACTTACTACAGTAGTCCCCCGCCTTATCCATGGAAGATATATTCCAAGACCCCCAGTAGATGCCTGAATAGTCCCAAGGGATAGTCCCAAGCCCTATATGCACTGTTTTTTCCTATACATACGCACGTATGATGAAGCATAATTTATAAATTAGGCACAGTAAAAGATGAACAACAATAGCTACTAATAAAATAGATCAATTATAACAATATGCCAGCATCACTACTTTTGCATTTTGGGGCCATTATTATGGAAAATAAGGGTGCCGTGAACACAAGCACTGTGATACCAAGACAGTGGATCCGATAACCAAGCTGGCTGCTAAGTGACTCATGGGAAGGCGGCACAGATAGCATGGATCTGCTGCACAAATGGAGGATTCCCGTCCTGGGAGGGATGAGGCAGGATGGTGAGAAATTTCATCACTACTCAGAATGGCATGCAATCTAAAACCTAGGAATTATTTCTGGAATTTTCCATTTAATATTTTCAGACCACAGCTAACTGCAGGTAACTGAAACTGCAAAAAGCAAAATCTCAGATAAGGAGGGACTACCATATTGCTAGTACTCTTAGAGCATAATGCAAAAAGCTGAAGGCCCTGAGAGGGAAGGATGTAGGAGGCCATCCAGAGGTTTGGGGCCAGTCCCAGGCTCAGCTGACCGAAACTCACGGGCCCACCTCTAGGGTCCCAAGAGAAAGGCTTTTCTTCTCTTCTTAAATGCAGGGAACAAAAGCAAGAGAAAACCCCAAATTCTAGACATGGAAGACATTTGCTAACTCGTATGGTCCATCCAAACCAATCCAGTCCAATCTGGCAGCTGGGATTTGCTGGATTAAGCTTTGTGAAAGGACCCCTCAACAGTACCCTGGAGCTCAGTCTCATCACTGGCCAGCTGCAACATAGTGGGCCCCATCTGGACACAAAAAAATAAGCCTCCAGATCCATTTCCCAGGCACAAGGTGACCTACCGGGCAGGTGCAGAACTGAAACAATGACAATAAAACAGAGACCCTAACAGATACGGCTGCATGAGAATCAACATCTCCTTATTTTTTAAAATAGTATGAAATAATTGAAACATAAAAGAGTAAGAAGAAAAATATGAACATCCATTATCACCACTCAGGTTTATCAAATCCTAACATTTTTGCCATATTTACTGCAAATATTTTATGTAAATATACATACATATATATATATATATACACACACGTGTGTGTGTGCATGTGTATGTATCATCTCCCTGCCAGAGGGACCAACACCCTGAATGGGTCACTTACCATTTCCATGTTTTTGCTTACATTATAAACATGTACCTCCACAAATAAAAGATAACATTGCTTTGTGTGCTGCCAACTGCTATGTAAGTGATGTTATTCTGTGTGTTATTTGGCAACATTTTTCGACTAAACTTTGTTTTGAAATTTGTTTGTATAGCCACACATAGCTTCGGTTTATTCATTTTTAACTCCTGTTATATAACTAGGCCATACATTAGTATCCACACTCCCGCGAATTTAGGTTTTCTAAATTTATGCTATTCACACACAAAACTGTAGTGTAACATGTCTACCATGTAGAGTGAATAATTTCCCTTACATTCCTGACCCCCACACCACCCAGGGCACCTTCCTGGAGACAATCACTGCCACGGAAGTCATTTTACTGCTTAAAAGTTATTTTCTTCTAAAAATTTTGGTAATGCTTCTTGCAGTTGGATTTTCAATCACCAGGAATTTACTTTGGTATGTGACAGGAAATAATGACATAACTTTTTCCTAACAGTTTAATTACCCAGCACCATTTCCTGACTGGTTTCTTCCTTCCCCACAGATGTATATGGCCATCTCTGTGCCATCGAGTGGATCTGTTTCTGCATTCTATACTTTGTTCCACTGGTATATTTATGTCCTGCATCAATACCACATTTCTGGCCTATATATCCTCTCTAAAATTTCTACTGGGAATTTATTTGAATCACAGAGAATTTACACATGAATGTACGAAGGACTGACATTTGTAACTATGGAAGCTTCCTGTCAATGAACATGGTATGCTATAGCACTTAAAAGCATTTAAATGTTTCCTTCCATGCTTTTAGAAAGTTTTTATGATTTTCTCTATAAAAGTCTTACATGTCTTTTGTTTTTGTGTTAAGATTATTGCTATTTATAAATGTGCTAGACAAAAGATATCTTTTGTAAATTACTTTTTCTATTTCCCAGCTATATACAATGAGCAAAGTTATTAATTTTCATATATGTATCATTTACCAAGCTATTACGCTATGCTCTTGTCAAATCTAGGACTTTGTAGAGTCCCTTTAAGTTTCTTTATAAAAAAAAAAATCATCTGTGGAAAAAAAGACAGTATTGTTTCTTGCTTTTTAAACCATATGATCTCATTTCTTTTTCTTGGCTGGCTTATAACTCCAATGCAGCATTGAGCAGAGTCAGTGCAAGGAACTGCCTTGTCTCCTTACTAAGTTTCTATTTCTAATATTTCTCTCTCACATGTTGTATTGACTGTAGGTTTTCAGTAGAAATCTTTACACAGGTTAAATAGGATACTTTATATTCCTAGTTACCTTTCCATGGTATAAACATCTCTTCATGGAGATTTTTCTCTTTTTTAACACATCACTAGATTTGGTTTGTTCACTTTTTATGTGGGATTTCTACATGTGTTCCAAAGTGAGAAAAACTAGGGGTCATTCTCAGACTGCACTCTGGTTTTGGTATCAGGATTACTTAAGTCTCAGAGTGAACTAAGAATCATCCCTTTTCCCTTTCTTTGGGATAGTTTGTATAAAATTGGGGTTATCTGTTCTTTTTAGGTTTTGAAAAACCTGCCTACTGTAAAACTTTCAGCACAGGTGTTGCAAAATCTTTTCCTAAGGAGGGAAGGATAGTGGAGTGCTGATTTTTAACTGCTGGTTCAATTTCAATGATGATTCTAAAACCAGCTTTTGAGTTTGTGATCCAATCTATAAAATTAATTTTCATTATTCCTTCCTCCATCTTCCATTGGTTTATTCTGTCCTTTCTAACTTCTTGACATGGACATTTATTACTTTCCAGTCCTTTCTCTTTTCTTATAGCAAATATTTAAGGTCATAAATTTCCCCCAAGTACTGCTGTAGTGTCATTCTATAAGCTGTGATGCATAGTATTTTCATTATTGTTCAGTTTTATTTTCTAATTCCCATGTGATCTCTTCTTTGAATTGTGAGTTGGCAGCGTATTTAAATTCCCTAACACATAAGGGGGTTTGAATTATCATTGATAAATCCTAATTTAGCTACACTGTCATAAGACAGTATGTTTTGCATGATATAGGTCAAAACTTTCAGATTTTTAACTATGATCCAGAAAAATAAATTTTCAAGTGTCCCAGGACATAGATGCACACACACTAATATATACATATGTATGTATACACACAGGTAAATAACTATGCTCTCATGAAACAGTAACTCAATCTTAGTATGTATGATGCGTTGGTATTTTCTACACGTCAAAAAATTTAAAAAGATTTTTTTACAATCAATTAAATTGACTCTGAGGCCCACAATAGGTTGGGCCGTAGTTTCAAACACTCTGATTTAGAGTATATATTTGGTGAATTTTTCTAGATTATGATCAATTTTTATAAATATATGTGTACTTTATGGAGTACGGGGCTCTATAGGTATCCTTAGTTCAAGCTTAATAATCTGTAGAATTTTACTAGTTTTTTGCCCGTTTAGTCTAGCAGCTATTGAGAGCTCTTAAATCTCCCACTGTGATCATGGACTTGCCGACTTCTCCTTGGAATCTGTCAATTTGTACTTTATTTGGAAGTCATCTCATTAGGTGAACATAAAATCAGAATTGTTACATCTTCCTGGTAAAGTGCCAGCTCTCCTCGCCACCCCCCCCCCATTATACAGTGACCCTCTTTATCCTAATAATACATATTTTTAAAAGTTTTAACTTTTGGGGGGTTAATACTGGCCTGGAATCCTTTTCTATTCTTTATTTTCAACATGTCTGTGTTTGTATGTTTTAAGTACAGCTCTTAAAAATAGCATATAACTGGATTTTAAGACTAGTGTGGCAATTTGTCTTTTTAAGTGGTAGGTTTAGTCCACCAACATCTATTGTGATTTCCTATATAACTGATTTATACTCTTATTTTGTGTTTCTTATTTACAACACTTCTTCTTTGCTTATTTTCCCCTTTTTTCTTTATGGTTTGAAAGTTAAACATTCTACTTCTATTTTGTTTCTTCCAGTGAATACCCTTTTAAGAAATTATAATTAAAATGTTTTTTATCCTTACATTTTCCTAACATACATACTTGACCAAATTTCATGAAGGCCCCCAGCTACCTCCCCAACAGTAGAACCACCCCGAAGGTGCCCTTCCATCTGACACAAGCCCCTTTTCTCCCTTGCTGCATCCCCCTCCATCACACACATCCGGACTAGTCAGTGTTGTTTTGTGTCAGACTGCTGATACTTGCTTGTTTAAATTACCCAGTGTTGGCCATGTACTTATTACGGCTTCTTGCATCTCACTTCTTTTAGGGTCTTGCCAAAGCACATCCTTGATTAGTTCTTTCAGCAAGTATCTCTCCTTGATAAACTTTCTCAGTCCTTACAGCCCTGAGAAATTTCTTTATATCACCTTTTTTCTTCATTAATGGATTAACCGAGTACAGAATTCCATGCTGACAGTTTTCTCTCACTAAAGATATTATTTTATTTGGCTTTGACACTTTTGATGGGAGGAGGATTACTATTGAGAAACATGCTCTCAGTCAATCTGTCATTCCTCTAGGTTTTTTTTTTTAATCTCTCATTACTTTTAAGGTCCATTTTTGGGATTCTAAGGATCCAACAAAATATTTTTAGGTGTATATTTATTTTATTTTATTTTATTCAGGCTCATTGTACTTTCTGAGTTAATTAATTTTGAAAAATCCTTGGCTTCTTAGTTCTTTGAACATTGTCTTCCTCAATTCCTTCCTGGTAAAACTCTGAATTAGACCTCAGTCTCTTGGGAAAACTTCTCAGACATACGCTCCACTCACCAATTCTCTCTTCAGCTAAATCTAACCAGCTCTATAATCACTCCTTTGAGTTATTCTATCTGTTTTTTCAAGTGTGTCTGGTTTTTGTTTTTTTTTTAATGGTGGTATTGTTTTCCTTTTCTGTTTTCCATTGCCTTCTTTTCTACCTTTAATAGTGATTTTGTATTACATCTTTGGTGGGGCTTTATCAGTGGCAATCCTCTACAGGGTGAGCCATGGGCTTGCCTCTAAAAGGCTATTTTATCTTTGCTTCAACTAGGCCCTCAGGGAAGGAAGCAGCCAAGGACAAATTTTTACAAGAGGCATGGCCTCCTGTCACAAATTCTCAGGGAGACTTTGCCTCCTCGGCCTTAGGACAAATTAAATAAACTCTCAGCCATCATCTCCCCTTGCTACTAGGCTGACATTTTTTTTTAGTCTGTCCTTTGATTGAGGGTATAACCCTTCACGGGTTTAGGTTTTACATTAGGTGTGAGGGAAGGTTCATTTCCTACTTCTGACCTCAGACAAAGCCCTGTTCCCCCTGGACATTAAAGCCAAAGACCCAAGATGACTTATGACTTAGACTGACAACACCACACCCAACTCCCCCAACCCAGGGTCAGCTCACTGCTGGGCCCCAGTCACTCCCCTTACGCTAGGCTTAGGGACTCTGGTCATCTCTTTTACTACCTTGTAAAGCTCAGCTACTGTTTAAAAAAAAAAATGCTTATTAGCCTTCTAACATTTCCAGTTATTTGGAGAAGTGGATTTCAGATCATCTGCTCTAAAAATTTGAAGAGTAATCTCTAATTTTTTTTAAGCTAGAGAAACTAAAATTCAGTAACTAAAAGATTCTGAAAAAATTCATTTCATGTTCCAAGAGGATGGATATAACTGACTTCCTACTTTAAAAAAAAACAATGCTACTCATTTCGAAGAAGAGTTGAAACACTAAAAATAGAAATGTATTCTATTATAAGCTTTTGCTTATTCACCAGCCATTTCAGACTCAATTTCTATGCCTGGGGTAAAAAAAAAAATAAAGAATTGACATGTTTTGGTGTTTCTCCAAAATAACAGTCTTTGGAAAAGTAGGTACTTAAATAGACCTAAATCTTCTGAGAGCTTACAAGAAGCCTACTGACTTCACCTTATTAATGAAGACACATGCCTACAAGGTAGGAATCAAGAATCTACTTCCCAAAATGAACATAACAGTTAAGATACGCTAGCCCACAACACAGTTCTTACTACAGTAGACAGTCATCTCCCAGAAAGCAGGGATCAGTCTAATAGGCGCTGTACCCAATCAAACCTCAGCACATCAACACTCAGTAAGTGATGAATGAAGGGTCTACTAAATATCCTATTAGGATAGTATTTGCTAACTTATATGGTTATAAGGACCAAATCTAAACAGAATAACACAAGTATCGTGATGGAGGAAATAACACACATCATGGAGTTTTACACATTTTTGGAAAGAGTTATTTCTTGAATCTTCATAGTTTCCATATTCCTGAAAATGGTGTCTCTCTTAAGTTTCATTTTCTGTTGTTGCTGGTGTATAGAAATGTAATTGATTCCAGTAGGGTGATTTTTTTCCCCCAGCAACTTGCCTAATTCTAGTAACACATCTGTTGATTTTTTTTCTTTAATTTCTACATATATAAGCCTATGAATCACAGTTTTTTTCCTTTCTTTCCAATCATCATATCTACTGCTTAATTTTCTTGAATTTTTGTACAGGGCAGGACCTCCAACACAGTGCTAAAGAGAAGAAATGACAACAGACATCCTGTTTTCCTGATATTAAAGGGAAACACTTAGGTGTCTCACTGTTTAGTGTGATGTTTGCTATAGGCTTTTTATAGGCATGTTTTATCATGTTAAAGAAGTTGCTTTTTATTCCTGGTCTGCATGAATACATGGTAAATTTTATCAAATACTTACTCTGTATCTGTTAAGACAATCACACTATTCTACTGTAATCTGTTAATGTTGGAAGTGAATACAAACTTATTTTTAAACATTAAACAATGTTTGCATTCCTAGGATAAATATGATTTAGTCATTATACATACCACTGGATTTGGTTTATATTTTCAAGTATGAGATTTGACTGATTATTTTCTTAACTCCTACCATTTTTGTCAGGTTTTGTAACAAGGTTGGCTGGCACCAAAATGAGTAGTGTAGTATTTCTTTTTCTTTTAAGAGTTTGAGAACAATTGGGATGCTTATTTTTTAAATGTTCTATAAAGCTAACCAGTGAAGCCATCTGGGTCTAGTAATTTCTTTGTGAGAAGACTTGATCAAGGATCTAATTTCTTTTAATAATTACAGGACTATGTAGGTTTTCTATCTCTTCTTGGTTCAGTTTGATAAGTTATATTTTTCTAGGAAATTGTTAATGTTGTCAGAATTTGTAAGATTTTCACCATGTTGAGATGTAGAAATTGTCTCTTTATGATGTGTGGTATACCCCTCCTTCTCCATCTATTAAATATTTTTAATAAACATCAATGGCAGTAATTATTTAAACTTAATTTCTTTTCACTTAGCACAAGTTCTTCATAATAATCATTTTTCTTTTTATTGTCTACAACAACCATAGTGAAGCTCTATTTTACATTCTTGATATTAGTTATTTGTGCCTTTTTCTTAATCAATTTTGCTTGAGATTTGTCAATCTTATCTTTTCTAAGAATGAAATTTTGGCTTTGTTGAGCTTCTCTACTGTATATTTATCTTTTGTTTCATTAATTCTCCCTCATTGTTAATGCCTTCTAATCGATTTAGGTTTATTTTGCCTTTTGTAATGTCTCAAGATAGATGCTTAGCTCATTAATTTCCATCTTCTCTTCTTTTTAAATGTATTTAAAGTCATAAATTTCCCTGTAAACAATATTTTAGTTACGTCCTACAAGTTTTGATATGCAGTATTTTATCATTCATTTCAAAACATTTTTTATTTTCCACTATTTTTTTACCTACAAACACCAGAAGCATTTTTAAATTCCCAAATACATAGAGACTTTCTACTTACATTTTTATAAGTATATCTAGTTTAATTGAATTGTGGTCTACCTGCTGTATAATTTCAATCCTTTAATATCTGCTGAGACTTACTTTAAGTCTACTTACTTTAAGCCAATCTTAATATTTTCAAGTATGCACTAGTTGGCTGCAGCACTTTATTTATATACAGTTATACACAGACCACATTTCTTATTTTGTTCAAAAGTTCTAATCCTTACTGATTTTTGTCTGCTTAGCTGTCGATTACTGGCAATATGCACTCAGATTCTCTACTATAATTACGGACTTGACAATTTCTTGTAAGTTCTGTCAGTTTTTGCTTTATATATTGAGATTATGTTGACACACCTGAAGTTAAAAATGCTAAATATTCAAACTGAATTGAACTTTTATCATTATGAAGTGACCCTCTCTCTATAATGCTTTTGTGGGGTCTTAAATTTTATTTATATACATTAATACAAGACCAGTTTTCTTTTAATATTATTTCTATAGTATATCTTCTAGTCTTTCACTTTTACTTTTTTTGTCTCTTGTAAACAGTACAAGAGTTGGAGTTTTAATAACCAGGATGATATCTTTATGTTCTAACTGGAGTATTTAGTCAATTTACATTTAAGATGAATGCTGATATACTTGAGCTTGAATTCATAATCTTGTTTTGTGCTGTTTTCCCACTTGTCCTGGGTTTCTTTTTGTCTCTTTTCTCATCTCTTTTCGGATTATTTAAAATCTTCCATTTCCCCTCTCTACTACTACTACAGAAGTAATTCACTGTTTCTATTCTTTACTTCTTTTAAAAAACAATACATGTGAGGCACAAAATTCAAAATTAAACAAAATCTTTACCCTCTCCACTAATTCCATTACCCCTTACAACTTAGATTTTCATGTATTTAATCCTACCCTTTTTTCCAGCATCCCCAACATTATCATTATTCTACTTTTGTTTAGAGTTGTCTGAATATTTACCACCTTCTTTACTCTTCATGGCTTGCTACATCTTACTTTTTCCACTTGGCATCACCTTCCTTCCAAGAATAGCATTGAGAATTTCCTTTAGTGAAGATCTGTCAGTAGCTGCCTTGGTTTAGTCTTTAAAAACGATCTTTTCACACTCACCACTCACCGTTGAATTTTTCCCTCTAGCTGCTATATCACTAAACTGTCTACAAGTGGATTTATTTTTATTTACCCTGCCTGGGCTTTTGTTTTTGTTTTTGTTTTGGGGAGGGTATCTTATCCATTCTGTAAAATTATCAGGCATTAGCTCTTCAAAATACTGGCTCTGTCCTCACTTCTCTCCTGGAACCCCAATCAG
This sequence comes from Avahi laniger, assembly GCA_963575035.1. Classification (NCBI taxonomy): domain Eukaryota; kingdom Metazoa; phylum Chordata; class Mammalia; order Primates; family Indriidae; genus Avahi; species Avahi laniger. Next base: position 11,872 of record CAUYSK010106095.1, read on the forward strand.
TCACACCTCTCAGTCTACTCTCCCTGATTCTTAATTGGTCTTACATATTATTCCTCTATTTGGCTCTCCAAGATGAATTCCCTGGATTTTTTTCTTCTGCTCCATCTTCCAGTTCATTTATTGGCTTCAGTTTTATCTAATCTGCTGGTAAACCCATCTGTTGGACTTTTATCACAATTATTGAACTTTTCATGTCTACAAGTTGTACATGGTTCCTTTTTCAAGTTTGCTAGGTCATTTTACAGCTTCCTATTCCTTGCAGATATTTTCAATCTTGCCTTTTACTTTAAGTAGAGTAACGCATTAAAAACATGTGTCAACAACTCCATTATCTTATGTTTTCACAAATCTGTTCCTGCTGGTCCTCATTCACAGTGCTTTGCATCCTCTGTGTTTAGTTATTTGTAACCATGGACTGCTCCCTTTCCTTTGATAATTACAACTGGGGACTTGCTGAGCCTAGGATAAAGGTGTGGTCCTTCAAAGACCTGCTTGCTCATGGCCTGGTTCAGAGCACTGTCTGTCCAGGTCAACTCTAAAACAAAGAGTCTTAAATAAAATCAGCTTGAGAGTTTCCCACCACTCAGGTCACCTGCATGCAGGACAACCTGTGATACCCACTTGTCAGAATGTGCCCTCTTAGCCACCCTGCTTCTCGGGTGGGAAGCGTGCTTACCCTGAAGGTGTTGTAGCCTTTTGTGAGTCCAACTCTGTGGGAGCAGGTCTCCCATCATGCTGCTCACTTTCATCTCTGCCCCTTGTGCCTGCAGATGCTGTCAAAACTTCAGAGTTTACCCTGTTTGCTAAAGGCCCTCAGGGTGGTTCTTACCCTCCTGGCTTACTCATTTCACCATCTTCCTCAGTATCTTGCAGAACATTCAATGTTTTTCAGAGGGTGTTTTTTTTTTAATCTGTTATCTAGCACTTGCCCCAGCCCATGCCCAAGTCAGAAGACTGGTCCAGACAACCCAGCCTATCCTATCACAAGAAACTCAGTGTCCCCTTCCATCTTTAAGCTAACTGAGATTTGGCATTGTTGTCACTCATAGCCAAACCAAATGCCAGCCAATCAAGCTCTTAAAAGAAAAGCAAGAGCACTGCTGCTATGGGACACGATGGCTGGCTGTGCTAGGGAGACTACTTCCAATGTCGGACCTGGATATACGGTACTTTTACTACCGGGTAGGGGAAAGGAAGGAAGAGCTCCTGCAGGAATATCTCCCCACCACTGACCCCTGGAGGTGGGAGGATTTTCTAATTAGAAATGAGTGGGCCAAAGCTAAATGAGGGCTCATACCCAACTGCTGGTTCCTTTGTTTTTAAGAAATCTATTTCGGGAGGGAGCAATGCTGATGAAGAACTCAATCTCAAGATCAGGTCTCTGCTGAACTCCCCTCATTCAACTCCTGTGAGAAGAGCTGTCTTTCTACTCCAATTTGTATTAAGAAATAGCATTTGCTCATCAGCAGTAAAATCTTACCCTTTCTCACAATCCCTCTGCAAAGGCCCTCCTATGATTAACTAATTCTGCTGGCCAAATATCCCATCTCTATGACAAAAAATAACTTCAGCATGAGTGAGTTATTTCTTATTATTAATGGTAACTCAAACTTCATTTTGGTTCATTTCTAAAGTCATTTTATAATATATACCAAACTCTCATATGTTGCTGGGTGGTGTGTAAGTCCATATACACACTTTAGAAAAAAGCCTGGCACTTCTTTTAAAGCTGAGCATATCCCTCCTTAGGGTCCCACAATTCCACTCCTAGGTATAGACCCAATGGAAATGTGTGCATGCACTCAGCAGAAGTCGGGGGCAAGACTGTTCATGGCAGTATTACAGGCTCAAACTAGAACGTATCCAAGTACCCACCTAGAGTAAAATGGATAAACTGATACATTCACATGCTGGGATATTACACAATGAGAATGAATGAATGAAATACAACTATCCCAACAACCTGGATGAATCTTACAAGGTTGAACAAAAGACACAAAAGAGCATAGGCCATATGATTCCATTTATACCAAACACAGGCAAAATGAATCCACAGTGTTAGAAACAGGAGAGCAAGGCACCCTTGGGGCTGAGCAACAACTGGACGGGATACAAGAGGAACTTGGGGAGGTCCGGAATAATCTATTTCTTGATCTGCTGGGTGTTTAGTTACTGAATATTTATTGAGCTGTAGACTCACAACAGTGCATTTTTCTGTACATATTTTACTTCAGTAAAGAGTTAAAAATGTGTGTGTCATCTTTGCTGGGAAAATGTCCCCCACGGATCCTGAAGGAGGAGCATCTTTAAGGCCTGAAGACTCTTACGGAGCACTGTTACTACGCCACCTCCGAGCTCTCTCACATGCATGCATTGCTCCCTCCAAAGAAAGGAAGTCACTGGGGGACCAGGCTCAAGGCCACCTCCCCACAAGACAGGGCAGTGACTCAGTGGGACCCACAGATCTTCACTGTCCTGTGGCCATACCCACTGTGCTGTCCTCCTCACAGTCTTCTAAAAAATCAAACTGTCCAGAATAAGGCCCGGAAATTTCCAACTTCAGAGGGAAGCAACTTAAGACAGAAAAGAGTAGCTGAGCTTCACAGCAGTGGCTAAAGCTGACCTTTTAAAAGTCCCTTATCAATAATAAGACTTTTCATTAAAGGTTTCAATAATTCATTTATTCTTTAGCATTGACTCCTTACTTCCCTCAATCACTGTGATTACCATTAAATTCTGAAAATTAACACTTTTCTTTCTAATTACTACAAACATTTACCAAGGAAATAAAAATGTATTCAACAGAACTAAAGCTACATCTAATTCCTATTTAGAATCAGTCTTAATTGAAACCAAAATTGTTTTTGATACAGTTCAGTTGTAGATTTTAATCACTGAATGAGAAGTTCCAGAAAAACACACCATTTGGGTATGAACAAGGGTCATTCACCTTTTCATGTAAAACAACTAGGTCAGATGTTCCCATTAGAAAGGGCTTGGGAATCCAGGATCTACTCTTTATTTCTCTGCCTAAAATCAAAAGAAGGAGAAGGACAAACGAAGGACAGAGGATGGCCCTAGAATGGACCCAGAATTGACTCCAGCCTGCCTCAGCCATCGCCCCCCTGCCCTAGCCGACTTCCATGCAAAATTCCTGAGAGGAAAGGACACCAACACAGGTGAGGCAGGACAGTAACCTTAATCACTCCTCCTAGTCCTTAGTCTGGTGAAGTCTGACCACGAGAAAAGAAAATGTAATGTCAACTACAAGAAAAGAATTCTCCCTCCCGCCACTAAGGAACACTTTTGCTCACTAAACACAAAATCCACCTCTTTTCAGAGCAAGCCAGCACGTTGTTCAAACTCAAAATAACGTTTTGTTTCCCGGTGAGTGTGTCATCACTGATATGCTCAGTTACTCTGCAAGCCCCACCTAATGCCCATCAGTTACACAGGGAAGTAAAAGATGCTCGTTGCCAAGTCTCCTCCCCGGAACTGGTACGAACACCTGGGTAGGACCTGTCTGTCGAGGTGCTGTGGATGATGGGCTGTGGAGAAACAGGTAGCCCTGAGATCAGTATAACCAGCTGGAGATTTGGGGCTCCGAGGAGAGAGCCAACACCCAAACTCTCCCCTAAAGCTCACTTCCAACCCCTGGCCTCTGCTGCCAGAGCAGGGATTGTCCGCATTTCACAGCACCCCTCTGCACGTGACTGTCAATTTCTCAACTGGGGCCAGGCTAGAGGCAATCCAAAAATCACTTGCATTTGGCTCTGGAATATGTTTTTGTGTTTATACTTGATACTCCAGGAATCCGGACTACTTCAGGCTAAATAATATACTCACAGAACATGAGTGCAAGTAAATTATCTCCATTAGCTCAGCAAGAGTGGGGCATGTACTGCGTGCCAGTCACTGTTCTCCATAACGGGGAAACAAAATACATACATCCCTGCATCAGTAGAGCTCGCACTCCAGTGGGGAAGACCACAAAGTCAGTCAAATATCGGGCATGCCAGGTGATGATGACAAGAAAGTGATGTAGAGAAGTGGGACAGGGAGCAGAGGGGGAGGAGTGTCAGAGGCTGTCCCTTCAAAGAGGGTGGTCAACAGACCTGAAGGAGGCGGGGAGCTAGTCATGAGGCCATCTAAGGAAATGCTCCCCAGGTAAAGGCCAAAGCAGGTGCTAAGGTCCTGACGCAGGAGCATGTCTGAGGAACAGAGAGGAGACCAGTGTGGCTCGAGCAGAGGACCAGGAGACGGCAGAAGTAAAGCCAGAGCAAAAGTGGGGCCCTCAGAGGCCACTGGAGACCTTGGCCGAGCAGGGTCTTAAACAGAGGAGTGACATGATCCACTGTGGGATGAGGGCAAAAGCAAGGAGGCCAGTGAAATAGCCCAGGCAAGGAGTGAGGTAGTACGGACCAGGGTGGTGGCAGTGGAGGTGGTGAGAACAGTCAGACCCCAGCTCTATTTAGAAGGTAGAGCTGATGGGATTTGCTGTGTCCAGGACACAGGTATGAGAGAGCGAGGAGTTAAGGATAAACCAGGTTTGTGGCCTGAAAGATGGAGCTAGCTGGCCTAGTTTCATTTTACATGAGGAGAAAACTGAAGCCCAGGGAGGAAAAAAATCATGTCCAAAGCCACACCACTCTTTCAGGGATTGGAACCCCCAACCAGTGCTTCTGCCACTGCCCCGGTGATCAGCCCAGTAGCACCCAGATGCCCTCCAGCCCCCTCAGGGATTGTCAATACCCAAGCACATCATGTAAATTGGGGTAGGATGCTGTGATTGACAGCACAGGCCCTGCCCAGAGAGGGCAACCACAGTCTACGAGAACTGATGTGGCCAGAAATTCCCATTTTTCCCAAGAGAACCCACAAATCTAGATTTTAATGAAAAAAATTCTCCATTTTTAAAAGGTGGCTCAATTATTTAATAACATGGGGTTAGTCAAACAAATCTCATGTGCAGGCCAAATTCAGTCCTTGTAGGGTACCACTTTTGAGCTTGTCTCAAGACAGCCTAACACAGACCCTGTTTATTTATACCTTGCCCAGGGTTAGTGTATGGAATTAAAGGCTTGAATTCAAGATGGTTTTTTATTCCACCTTTTGAGTCAGCAGATGATATTCATTATCACTATAAATAGCTGATAACTTCCAGCATCTCAGTGGGCCTCCTTTCTAACCAAAAAGAAATCAAGTAGCCGTCCATGATTCTGGTTCTTCATTTAAACTTTGGTTTTATGTCATTCTGCACAGAGTCCTAATACTAAGATGAGCCCATAAGTCCAACTAAGAATTCGAAAATGCTTCTCAAATACTACCCAATGATCTCTTCAAAGTTATATGGAGTATAAATAACAGAGCCCTGCAAATCGTCACTTGCCTAGAAAACAATTCATGCCAGCCAAGTATATTGGAACTCCAGAATTTTTGAACTTGCAAGGTTTGGGGACTGGGCAAGTATTCTGGTCTTGTCAAAATAATCCAATTTAGAAATTATAAAACATTCTTTATAAATTAAAGTTGCTGACCATTGCTAGATAGGTAGGAGATATATGTTACTTAAGGCACATAAAGGAAACACAGATGTGTCTGGTTTTTAGACTCGGAAGTCTGGTTGCCTATTTCAAGAGAATCTGTCTGCCCCAGAAAATAGTCTCCTAGGAGGTCCCTGAGTTAACTTTCTGTAACACTCAGTGGTCCCCCCTTGCCCAGGCCCTCTCACTTAGAATTAAATCTTTACCTTCCTTACAAGCCATATGCTTTCTATCTAGTATCTATTTGTTTTCAATATTTTGGTACATTTGACCATTTTGATGCTGTGGGTATTGGCTTTAAATCCTCCAGGGCAGGGCCACTATCTGTGCTGCCTCAACCCCTTTTTCTTGGAATGCAGCTTATGATACACACAAAGAGTTGGGACTAATGATTTCTAAAGGTAATATCTTATTAGATTGAAATGTATTAACCACAACTAGTCAACCGTCTTTGACCTGAAGAATGGGCAATTTTATATGGCTCAACGTAATATTTCTCCATAATCAAGAGGAAAAGAGACTTGAATGTTTAGAGAATACCAATTACCTCTAGACCAGCGCTATCCAACAGAATGTTCTGAGATGATGGAAATAATCTAAATCCACAATGACCAACGTGTGACTACTGAGTACTTGAAATGTGGCTAGTGTGACTAGGAAACTGGATTTTTCATTGTACTTAATTTTAATTGTTTTCAATTTAAATTGCTACATGTGGCTACCATATTGGACACAGTTCTAGACAATGGCTTCTTCAGACAAGAACTTGGTGTCTCATTTGTATTTACAGTGTTTGAAGGCCCAGCACACAAGGAGCTACTTGATGAAAAAAGGAAATGAAAAATACCTTCTCTCATTGCCACATTTTCAAATGACTCCCTACCTTCCTGCCACTGAAGCCTTTAATTTTGATCTTCTAGTTCTACATCCTCCCTCAGAAGATACAGAACCAAGGAAGGTGGAGTTATAAGGCCCTGAAGGTGAACATTCCGACGGCTAAGCTCACACTGCTTAGCAGCTGGACAATAGGAACCGTTCTGACAAACTCCTGACCTGCTGGGCCTCCACATCGCCATTCACCGAAAGGGAGACAACCATACCTACACTATAGAATGGGGTTGTCGTGATGCCTAAATGTATGTCCAAGTTGTGGAACCTGATTCTAAAAGGTACGCCTTAAAAATTAAGTTGGGCTCAGCTTCATTTATCCAATGAGATAGCTGGATAACTATTGAGAATATTTTAGCAGGGATGGTTGTCTACCTCATTTAATCAATATTTGTTATGTTACAGGCCAGGCCTATCATTGCAGGTCCATGATATATAGATGGATAGCACAGTGCCTGCCATCACAATTCTGACCATTTTTTTCCCTCCTGAAATAAGATTTTAACAAAGAAAAAATCTGATGTCTCAAAAGAATTGCTGACTCTCTGCTTATATGTGCCATTCATTTATTAGTTAAATTCCCAGGGGTAAAAGAACAAGTAAGAAGAGTCCGGGGTCCTGACACTTTCGAAAGGTGTCCCTGCTACATAATAAACCAATATTCCAATTCAATCATTTGCATTCAACCATTTAAACTGAGTTTGGCACTATATAATTACTGCAGCCAGTTGAGTTAGGGCTCATTTCAGCAAAGAACATAATTGCTAAAATGTGACTTGATTTAGGATTTATTTAAAACTCTCCCATCACCAAAAAATATTCATACGCCATGGTACCACTATAACTTCTTAATATCTCTGTAAATGTTCAGAGGCTGATTCCTAAATATGAAAGAAAAGAGTTCAGTTATAACATAGTGCCTACAGCTGTATCCACTGGAAACCCTCTGTTTCCAAACCCCAAGATACCTTTCTTGTCCCCCTGCCCCCCAATCTTAGCCTCCTCCAGGCCTCAGCTGGCCCAGCAGCCCTGCAAGCCTGTTTTGCAGTGCTCCATGTAAAGGGAGAAGTTAACCTACTACGAAGTCTGCCCCCGCCTTTGCTTAAATAGAGAGGGAAGTGGCATCTCCAGGACCTCAGAACCGGAAGCTTCTTTCTGGAAGGGAAATAGGTTGGCAGACCATAGTGGGACTGACCTTTGGAAAGTTCATAAAGGAATTAAGACATCAACACAACAAGCAGCATGTTGCAGGATCACCCAGATTTCTCTGGGTGTGAGATTAACAGGAAGTTAAGACAAACAAGGAGGCAGGCAGAAATAGCAGAGAATTCTCCCAGACTGCATAGGATAGGGCTACTGCAAAATTTGCAGTTGTTCTTCCTCGGAGTGCTGGACAGAAGACATGAGTCTCTGTGGACAACTGGTTCTAAAGAGATATCTAGCCTGGTATGTGAGGCCCTATTGGACCTATTTCCTCAAAATTCCAAAAAATGCCACTCAGATGGCCCCTACCCCAAAGGTTCTTGCAAGCTGAGTGAAAAGATGAGCAAATAGTAACATGGGAGGCTCCCTAGAGCCTTCAAAGTTTCATTTCCTTGGTGCTTCCCAGTCTCTTCTAACCTTTGACCTCCCGGAGTCACTGCCAAATTGCCTCTGTTTGTACAAGTTCTCAGCACTTCCCTGCATGGCTCCCCTGACCCCATCGTGTGTGGGTGGTATTGTCTGCAGGTTACAGACAAGGAAACCGGGGTTCAGAGGGGCTAAGGGACCTGAGAGGTGAGGTGGGCCAGTAAGCCTGGCCTAGGGTCTGGAATCCCGTCTTTGCGACATCTGTAGCCCCGCACCAGCCGCAAGCAAGTTGAGCCAGGGCCCAGCTTCCTCCATGTCCCCGCACGTCTCCGAAAATGCATCCCAACAGGCACAGCCAACGCTTGTCCATACTTCCTACATGTGCTGGGTCTCCACAGGTTTTCTCTCAAGTAGAAGAGATCAGGAGCCCCGATTTTCAGACGAGGAAATGGAGACCCCCAACGAAACAACTTGGCAGGGTCACCCTCAACGGTGCCAGGACACTACACAGGGCCAAAACTTGTGATTTATGATCCGGGGAGAGGTCCCCGAAGCATCCTTGACGTCCTTGTGGAAGCGCGGGGCCCAGCTGCCCTCCCCTACCCAGGGCGCAGCCAGGGAGCCTGGCGGGCCGTGGCGGCTGCCAGGTCGGGCGCCAGCGCACTTGGCCGGCCGGGCCGGAGGTGTCCGCTTCCGCCCGGGCCTGGCACCGCCGGCCCATTCATCGTGGCTGCGGGCGGGGCGGGCCGGGCAGGGCCCGGAGTGCCCCTGTCCCCAGCCAGGCACCCTCGCGCAGGGCTCCGCGCGGCCCCGCCTGGGAAACGGTGCCCCTGGCCCCGCCGCCAGGGGGAGCAGGGAGCCACCTCCCGCACTCCGGGAAGTTGCCACCGCGGCCGACCGGACGCCCGTGGCCTGGACAGCCCCCCCGGATCCCCACACCGCGAGCTCAGCGGCCCCGGCTAGCCCCGTCGGAGGCCGCCCCAATCTCCTGAAGCGCCACCAGGCTGCGGCCGGGAGGCGGGAGCGCTCGGCCCGCGGGCCCCCCATTCAATCCCGCCCTCCTCCCCCACGGCCGGCCTCCGCCGCCTTCCGCCCGCCCCCCCACCCCTCCGGCCCGGACTCCAGCCCGGCAACGTCATCCGGCGGCTTCCCGAAACTTAACCCCTTCCTCCGCCAGCTGTGCGCCGCCCCGCGCCGCCGCCAACTTTCTTCGCCCAACTTCGGAGAGCGCGGGCCAGCCCGACGGCCCGGCGGGGGGGAGGGGTCGCCACGTCGCGCCTCGGGATCGCCTCAGGTCCCACACGGCTAGGGACGTGGTGTCCACACCGCGGGGCGCGCACGGCCGACGCCCCTGCAGGAGGGTCGCCCAGCACCCCCCTAAGCCCAACCCCGAGGGTCCGCGGCCCCGGCGACGGCGGACGGCGGGCGGGCCGGCGCCGCCGGGGGAGGGGCTGCCAAGGAGACGTGTCACTCTCGGTGCGGCGGGCCCCGGTCCCCCGACGGCCCGGCCCGCGCGCCGCCGCCGCTGCAGGGCCCGGCCAAGTTTCTTACCTGCAGCCGGAGACGCGAGAGGGAGAGCGAGAAGGCAGGAGCCGCCGCCTTCGCCGCCGCCGCGGAACCGGGAGAGAGGAGCCTGCCGAGCCTCCACTGAGAAGCCGCCCCCGAGCAGCTGCAGGCACCGCGACCCCGACGCCGCCCGCCCCGTCTGCCGTCCGCTCCGGCCGCTCGCTGGCTGCGTGCGCGCGTGTGGAGTCGTGGCACTTTCTGCCTCCGAGCTGGCGAACGGCCCCCTCCGCCGGGATCGCCGCCTCCTGCCTTCCCCACCCGGGCCAGCCATTCATCTAGCCGCCTCTCCCCATTGGCCCTCGCCCCGCCACTCTATCGGTTGCTGGCCAGTCAGGACGCGGGCGGCCGAGCCGCTGCGGCAGCCATTGGGCCGAGAGGAGGGTCTCCACCTCGGCCAATGGGAGAGGGGAGGAGCTGCGGGGAGCCGTGGGGGGCGGGTCCTGGGAGGGGCGGGACCGAGCGGCACGGCGCTCGGCTCGGCGCGGGGGCGGGACAGGACAGGAACGCCCCGCCCACGGGGGAGGTCGCCGCCGGCTCCGCCCACTCTGGGCCGCGGAGCTCCCAGCAGTCGCTGACATGGGGCTACCTCTGGCCAGGCAGCAAGGCGAAGGTTCGAATCCCGGCCGCGGGCCTGCTCCTCTGGATACCATGGGGCTGAGATAGCAGCGGATGTCACCCTTAGCAGGGTTGCTCAATCCTTGAACAAACAAGGAAACTGCTTTATTTAAACCCAACTAACTACCCGAGAAGCAGCACGCCCTCAGGCCCCTGAGTGTGAGGACAAGTTGTGCTGTCTGCCCAGGCAGGGCAAGTTCTTATCTTCAAAGAGATTGCAATCAGCACTGGAAAGAATTTCTTTGAGTAAATGGAGAGATTAGGGTGGAAAAGCCAGAAGGTGCACAAGGAGTTAAAGTGGATGTCATTGCACCCATTGTTAGGGAGGATACAACTGAGGCAGTCTATTTGAGATAATTGTCCAAACCGCAGCCGACAGAGCAATAATCACAGTCCACCTTATGGCATTTTATTCTGTGTAATGGGGCAGGTGAGGGGTTCTGACCAAGGAAAACTCACCTATTTCCCAGAAAACTGATCAACTGATACTTCCTCATTACATGACCTTTCCCCCAATATTAGCCAACGCTCTCTTCATAGTCAAATAAGTCTTTCAATTAAAATAATTTTAGCCTTGGTTTTTAACCATTTGTATCTCCTAAAGCTAACCCTTTGAACGGGAATCAAAACCAGCTTCTTTGTAAATTAAGATTTCTGGGAGGCCAAAAGGGCTGTAACTGCCTAATCTGTCCCACAGCACTTCCTTGGCCCCTGTGGCTGCAGAATCCTGTGCCTGATATCTATTTCTTGGACAATTTCCAACCCCCAACCCCCATGTGTCATTGGTACCGTAGTTGTTAGAAAGATGTGAAAAATACTAGCCTTCATGAAGGAATAAAGAGGGATTGGGTTGAAATTAAACCATTCATTCCTATTTTTAATCTCATCAGTTTCTTAGCACATTAATGATTAATCAGCAGGAATTAACCTGGATTAGCTTTCAACACTCAGTCATTTTTCAGCAGTGAGCCCCAGCTTGAAGTAAAAGTCAAGAATCCCAGCTTTCTGGCTGGCAGTTGCTACCAACTAGTCCAGCCTGACCACAGGTAAGCCATTTAACCTCTCTGAGCATGGGTATACTCCCTAGGACAATCACTTCCTTGTCTGGGTTTTAGGGAGGAAAGTATTCATTCATTCATGCATTCACTGGTGTTTGTTGAGAGCCTGGTGTATGCTGCCAGGCTGGGCAAGCAGTCTAGAGTGATACATAGACCCAGTTGCCCTCCAGGGCCTGTCCGGGGGCAGGGACCTCCTTTAGCTTGTTCGCTATTGATCTTTGTTTTAGTTTTCCCAGAAGCAGATCCTGGCAGGAGGGTTTGGTTCAAGTAATCCATCTGGGGGGTGATCCTAGGAAACTGGTGGGAAAGTGGGGTGGGAAGGAGCACAATATTAAGCAAATGACGACTGTGGGCAACCAGGGCTCAATGTCACTGGGAGTGCTGGGACACAGGGTGGAACACACCCCAGAGATGTCCCACCTGAGGGGCAAGGACATGGTTATTTATCCACCCACTCCCAGTGCTCATTGAGTGAGGGCTCCTTGTGGGGGAACTTTAGCCCCCATGCCCTGTCGGCCAGAGAAAGCCTTGCAGCAAGAAGCCCTTGGCGGAATGGTGAGTGCCCAGAGGGTATGTCGGGGCCCAGCCTTGTCTTCTGCGCTGTGAGCCAGCGCCTACACAGACTAGAGGCTCAGGAAATACGTGCTCTGTAGATACTGTTGCATGGATGATTAAATTACAAAGTCCCTAAGTGTGAGGCAAGTGTGCAAAAAAGGGGCTCCCTGTCTGTTCCCTCCCGTAATTCAACATTGGGTTTGGCCTCAACACAGCATGTGTTCCATGCTGGAAGAGAAGCTTGGTTTGAGCCTTCACCTTTCCCTGGGCCCTGCCCCTCAGTGTGCTGGGAGACTCCCACTCCCCTGCTTTGTCACCCTCATGCAACTTTGATCAGAGACATCGACGCCCCTGCCCCAGGCTCTGTCAGGGCTGGTCCACTCACCCCCGAGGTGGCCTGGCTCTCACAGCCACTGCTACCCCTGCTGACACCCCCAGCCTTAGCCCCCTGCAGCCTCTGCAGCTCACCCAAGGCGGATCTGGAAAAACCAGAACCACCCCCAGGACTGGATGGACGGAGGATGCCTGTCAGGAGAGTGAGAGGCATTGCATACCCCAGGTCAGGCCTTCACCACAGGCCCAGATCTGCTAAATCATGCAGCCTTCCAGCAGTGCGACAAAGAGCCCAGCCCACAGTCCAGCCTCCGGGTTCGGTCTGCCCCGTGCCCGGCTGCCCAGGCCAGAGCGTAGGAAACAGGTCCCTGCCATCCCCCAAGGGCCATCCAGTGAGGGGCCCTCAGGTGTGAACAGGTCATTTCAACACAAAGTCAGTGGTGTGGTCAGAAAGAGAGAAGAAGCCCTAAGCGATCATCTGGGAGCTCCCCAGGCAGGGGAGTCATCCAGACGGAGGGGAGCAGAGGGCGACAGCAGAGGCTGGAAGAAGTGGAAAGAGGCCAGGCCAAAAAGGGTGTACCTGGTGAGGAACAGTGTGGGCAAAGAGAGACATGATGATCTGAGATCACGCGATGCAAGAGGGAAAACTAGGAGCTGTTGCCAAAGCCTGAATGGTGAAGCAGAGGGCAGGAGGACATGAGTCTCCAAAGGTGATTGGAAAACGAGGGAATGTTTTATTCTCCGGGTGATGTAAATACTCCAAATCTTGATTCTAGTGGTGGTTACATGGCTGTGCTAAAACTCATCAAATTGTACACTCTTAAAGAGGGTGAATTTGGTTTGGAAGCAAATTATACTTCCATCAACTGGACTCAAAAAAAAGGACATATTAGGTTTTAGTTGTGTATTAAAACCAAGTAAAGCATTCTTATTGGAAAAAATTAAACATACAAGAATAATTACCTAGTATGGTCCATTAACTCATGACAGTGCTTTGCTTTCTATTACTAATTGCAAATGTTTTAAAAGAGTAGGCAGAAAGATGAAAATATCTTACAGTTTCAAAAGAGGTTTTGCTTTGTCAACAACTATGAAAGGATGACAAACGACAAACAGAATAAAATGTCACATGGGAAAAGGTGTACCTGTGGCAAGATAGAACATGTTTGGGTCTTACCACATGTCAGGTATCATTTGAGATGCCCTACAAATATGTAAGGTTATTTAACCTTCAGAACAACCCTATAAGGGAGGTATAGTTATTTTCTCTGTTTTGGAGATGAGGAAACTGAAGCACAGAGAAGTTGAGTGACCTACCCGCTGTCACGGGGCTAGTCAGAAGACGAGCATTTGGCCCCAGGGTCCCTGCACACAACTGCTGCATTCAGTGCCAGGTCTTGGAAGGTGTGTTGTACCTGCAGGAAGGAAGGCTACCCCTCTGGTGGTGGAAACTCAGGGAAGGGTTTGTGATAAGTGACAGACAGTCACGATCACTCCCTTCACTCTCTCTTTTGGGTGACTGTGATGCTCAGCTATGTCAGGGAGATTATCCATCGCAAAAGCTCGGGTGAGATGTGAGGACTGCTTGAACGGGGCAGTGGTGGGGGCGGGAGGTGCACAAGTCCTCCATGAGGGGTGTTTAGTGAGGCCTGGTGACCACCAGGTGTGAAAGAGAGAGAGGGGCCACCTTTGAGCCCTCGTTTCTGGCCTGAGTGACAGGGAGCATGGTGGTGTCACTACTGGGGCAGGTGGGACACAGGAATTGGGAGGAATGTTGCGTTTTGTTTTGACATGTTGAAGTCAAGGACCCTGAGGAAAGTCCAGGTGGAGATATTTTTCCTATGGGTCTGAAGCTCAAGGGTCGATGTCAAGGTCAGTGATATGGTTGGGAAACCTAAGCATACCAGTTGAAGTTCAAACCCCAAGGACAGCAATGATCACACACAGCGAGTGCATAGAGCTGGGAGCTGCACACGGAGGGAACAGGAGAAAGCCAATGCTTGAGTCCTGGGCAGAGAAAGAAAAACCCACAAAAGAATCCGTATCAATCAGCTTTTGCTGTGTAACAAACCACTCCCAAACTCAGTGGCTTAAAAGAAGTATGGTTTCTTATTGGAGCTCACACATCTGTGGGACTTGGCTGATCTTGGCCAGCTCACTCATAGGTCTCTTGGTGGGGGCGGAGGGAACCCCCCTGGCCTGGCCTTGGCTGGGGCATCTTAGAAGCTCTGCCCCATTTGGCTCACCCTGCCTTACTGGGATCAGCGAGCTAGAGGGGGCATTCCTTTCTCAAGGTGATGGATGAAGCCAAAGAAAACAAGCAGAAATACACACGATGTATTTGTATAGGTGAGCCCAGATTCAAGGGGCAGGGAAATATGGGTAAGGGTAAAGAAATGGCATCTGTGATACATTCTACTGCTGAGTCCAAGAAGAGGAGATGGAAAAGTTGAATCAGGAGACGATGGGCTCAGGGAGGGAAGAGAGTTTCAACAATAGGGAATGGGCAGCACTGTTAAATGTAGCCTCGAAACCCAGCAAAATAAAAACTGGTGTGTGTGTTAAACATGGCAACTCAGGAATCACCAGGGACCTTGAGGAAACAGCTCTAGAGGAGGGTGTAGGCAGTAAGGTGGCTGCTACATTGTGGAAAGCTGAGAAATGAAGGGGAGGGGAGAAGGTAGAAGCAATGTGCATCCATTCGTCCAACAGATGACTCCAGCTGAGTACCCACGGTGCGGCAGTCACTGTTCTGGGTGCTGGGGAGACCACCACAAACAAGGTGAAGCGTCTTTCACGGAACTCACGTTCTTGTGGAGAAAGAGACAGTGAACAAATCAACCAGCAAACAAGCAAGATGAATTCAAGTGGTGTCAAGGATTACAAGGAAAAGAGAACAAGCTCATGTGATGGAGAAGGACGGGGATTTGGAGATGGGGAGTGCAGTGGATGAGAAGATGGTGAGAGGAAGCCTCTCTGAAGAGGTGACAGTGGAGTTGAGACTTAAAACAATGAGATAAAGCTGCTCTTGACTCAGAAGAGGAAGGGTAGGTGCAAACGTCCTGGGGTAGGGAGGAGCTTAGCAGCTGGTTCAGGGAACAGAAAGAAGGCTGTGTGGCTGGAGCTCATGAAAGGAAAGGAGAGAAAGGCATGGAGTCCCCAGTCAGGAAGGTCCCTGACCAGGGAGGCATGAGGACATAATGGGAAGCCGAGGAGAGGTGGGAGCTTTAAGCAGGAGAGTAACACAATATGACCCGGATTTTCAAAGATCCCTTTAGCAGCCACATGCAGAATAGATTGGACAGTGTAACAGAGGATTCTGGGGCCCAAGTTAGGAGGCAACTACAAGATTCCAGGCAAGATATGGTTGATGTTATGCTGGTAAATATTTAACAACTGGCTCTCAGAGGTGGGGGCACTCCCTGATTTCTAGCATTCGCCAATTTCTGTGGTGTAAATACTCCATCAGAGCAGACTGATTTCAAGCTATTGAATGACTGAAGGCAAAGATGGAAAGAAATTTGCAGCAGCACACCATCTAACTCTGCCGTGTAGATGCAATATAGACATAGTCTCAAGAGCATACATAATAGTAAAATGAAGTGAAATAATTAGGAAGTGATTTTCAGTATTTGTTACCTTTGTTTTTAATATCCATTTCATTGTAAGTTTATATAATTTTTAATAATGACTGTGTTTAGTGAGCTGCTCGAAAAATTCCTAAAGATCTAACAATCATCTCTCATAAGCAGACTGGCTCCACCACACCACTGAATATAACAGTCACCTGGACCAGAGTGGGGGGAGGTGTGTGCAGGGACCAAGCAGGATGTTTAAATGTTAGGAAATGAAATGTTAACGCATATTCTGCACATCTCATCTCCCTGTCTGAACTGTGGACTCTTTGGGTCAGTAGCTCCGTCCAATGCAACGTTGTGAACACTTGGCCCAATGCCTTGATTCTTGTAAGAACTTGCCTTAGGTTGGATCTCCCCAGAAGCAGTCCCAGACTTGGAGGAAAAGATTTGAGTAAAAGCAGTTTATTTGGAAGGTGATTCCAGGAATCACCAATAGGGGAGCGGGGAAGTGAGACGGGGAAGGGAAGGCAGCCAGTGAAGTCACCACTGTAGTAACTTCATAACCCCACAACCCCATCGAGGAACTCTGGGAGACAGCTTGGCATTTTAATATGCCTCAAAGTTATTCAAACTGGGAAGCGAGGAAGCCGGAGTACTTTTTTGCCAATCCCTAGCTATCACTGGTTGAAGGCTGCTCTTGAAGGTATTAACTCCCTGGTATGTTCACCCCCCTACACCCCAGAAAAAGCACTCAGGAAGAAGCTTGCCAGTCTTTGCAATCACAAGCTGTTGATGCACACAGGGATGGCAGAAGGGATGTGGATAGGGCACCAACAGCGTCTGCTCCAGCACTCATAACTATTTCTTTAATGAATGAACAAATGAATGAATGGGTGTAGGGCCCTTTGAGTTCCTTTAAACACAAATTTAGAGTTTAAAAGTTTTGAGACAGAATGGAGAGCCTTCCATTCCATAGTCACCACATATATCACGTACTTTCAAAAAATCTAGATCGGAGAACCTATGTGATATCCCAGAGAATTTAAATTCTGCAATAGTGTTACCCAAAACCAGAGTAATGTTGTTATACACTTAAAGAAAAATCTCTATAGGCTATAGTAACTGTCAAAAGGAAAATAAAACTTAAAAAAGAAAATAGATGTAAGTGTATATCCAAGTTACGAATTTTGGGGGTTGTAAAAGACAACGTGGGTAAGAATATTTGCTTTGTTACGTGGGTGATGTTAAAAATGAGCTTAGAGATAGGGGCCTTTTGCAAAAATGATGACGGTTGACCCAGGGGCTGTGAATCCCACAAGAAAACAAATACAAACAAAATAATAGATGAATGATGTTTGTCTGGCACTTTTCTTTTTCTAAAGTGCTTTGCAAATGATCTTTAACTACAACCATGAGAGGGAAGTAAGATTATTACTATTATTAACCTTAGTTTGCAGGTGAGGAGCCGAGTTTCAGAGAAGTGCAGTAGCTTGCCCAAGGCTTCACACTTATAAATAACAAGGTTAAATAAGCCTTGAAGATTCCAAAAATGGCATCCTTCCAGGATACATGTCTCTGCTTCCTCCAGAAATGCCAAGGGAGAAATGCACAGGTATAACAGACCCTACATGAGTTAACAAAACCCTTCTCCTTTGTACCGTCCTTTCAGGACTCCAAGTATCTCCCCTTCAGCTCTTGGCTTGGATAATAGTGATCTCTTGGTAAGGTGTCAAAAATGTTTTCATTGAACCAAAGACACTGTCCAGCAGTGCTGTCTGGCCATGATGTCCTGGGAATTCTGGAATCACAACCCTCCATCTCAGTTGGGGAGTACCAGTCAGGAGAAACATTTCATGGCCCTGAGGTCAGCCTGGCACGGGTAGATGCCTCATACTGGACATCTTGGGACAAAATCTGAGAGCCGTTGGGTTGGGACACAATGGGACTCTGCTTTCCCACCCCTGAGCATAAAGCATCCTTAACCAGCTTAGCTAGTTAGGCTCTTCTCTGAGATTGAGAAGAGATGAAGAGCTCGGGACCTGTTGTCCAGAACTTCATCCCGTATTTCTGGTTTACTTCATTCATTCATTCAGTAAGCATTGGTGGAGCACTCTGCATGCTGCTGTCTACACTAGCTGCTAAGAACTCAACAGAGAACAAGACAAATAGGACCCTCAGCGAATTCATGGTCTAGTGTCGATGGGGAGGCAATCATAATTCAACAGACTGGCGTTCAGCCTGTGGTTCGTGCTCCGCGGTAAATTCGCAGGGTCAAGTGGAGTACAGGAACTGAGAAGGACACACCTGTCTTTCCCGCCTCTTTCTCTTTGCAATCCATCCTGCTCACCTTAAGCACACTCCACTCCTCCTATCCTATCCTGCCTCCCGCTCAGGAGCCTAAAAGGGTCGGCACCACATCAAGTCTCTTTTGTTCTGCTAGACTTTTGTGGGCCCCCCGTATCCCAGTGACCCCCTCCAATTGCCAAGCTCCACCTCTTCCCTCTGTGCCCACCCGTGCCTCTGCCCAAAGCACACCTCTCCCCCCAGCCTTGAGCGCCATCCTCACCCTCTCATCTTTCAGGTGCTGCCTTTGGTCATTCACTCTGTAATTGGCACTAAGTCTGCCAGGCACCATCGCGATCTCGTCGGTGGGGTGGGGGATGTGTGCAAAGCTGGATTGAATTTTATTCTCTGCCCTTGAAAACCCACAGAACTACTACCTCACAGAACCTCTGGATACATAGTCCCCCCTTGTCCCCTGCCCCACCAGCTCCCACTGGAGGCCACCTGGACACAACTGGGCACCAAAATTCACTGATAGATTCTGTACACAGGAATCATGACTCTTCAGTAACTGTAAGAGCTTATAAAAGGCCTGAATCATACTTTTTTCCTTCTAAATTCCCTGTGATTTCATTTCTGCAATGAGCTGCTTTTAGCTTCAGGAAGTCCTTTCTTCTGTCTATCTTAAATCACTTCTCTACTGTGTACTTATTTGTTAAAGTCTCCATGGCTTTAGGGCAGAGCTAAGGCTCAATGCTGGGGCCCCGCTAAGCGTTCACGAAGTGCGCGTCAGTTGATTAGCGAGTGCCTGGTACTTAAACATCATTATTGGATTCCTTCCTTCGGGTTCTTGCCTCCAGACTTAAAAACTGTAGCTCCTTAAACCTTTCTTCCCCAACCACTTAATCATCGTGTGGCTCTTATGAAATTCTGTTAATCAGCTTTTTTTTCTTTATTTTTAAATCATGAGTGAGAGTTTTGAAGAAGATCCTTAAACCAGAAGGAAAAAAAAAAGAAAGTAAAATAAAATTCAGAAAGGGCTCACTAGGGCGATTGAGCTCAGTTTTCGGCTTTTGGCCTAGCAGGCCCTTCAGCCAGCTAATAGATCAAGCAGACTGTCTCAGCTCAGCACAGCCGTCCCAGCCTCTGATCTGAATGCGCACTGCAGAAAAATTAGATTTGGAGGAGTGAGAACATAGCCTGCAGCCCCATCGGTACTCTGCCGATGGTCAGTGTGGTCAGAGGACTCCCGGCCTGGGCAGAATTTGGTTAGCTGGTTTAATTTAGGCAACGTTCATTCTTCCTTCCAGTGTCATTCCATTGTGAGTCTGCAGATTCTCACGAGTTCTAGGTGCCATCTGGTGGGGGCAGTGTATGTATGAGAGAGATGACCTCAGACTAATTCACACTAAAGTTTTACTGACTTACCATGCCATGCCTCTCAAACATTTTTACCAAACTGCCTCTAATGGCAGGGAAGAGTGAAGGTGGATGCGGAAGATGGGTGTGTCCTCCAAGAAAGGTATGGAGATTTATGTTAAACACCCATGTGATTTTTGTATTCTTCTCCAAAATATATGCACATAAGCAGGTTTTCTCAAAATGGAAATAGGTTCATTGTTATTTTTATGACGTAAGAATAATACATAATAATACATAATATCGATAATGCCGAGAAGATATCAAGAAAAATGTAAAAAATCACATAAAGTTCCAACCCCCTGATGTGACATTTAAAATTTTTTCCCTACTACATTAGTTTCTATTTATAAAGATACATTGTTTGTTTTAATATAAAAGAATGTTTTAAATTGCTTGCCTGCCACCGTGTAAAAGGATTCCTGCTATTTACCTGGTAGCATCAGATCCAGGCACTGGGGAATTGACCCAGCCTGTTTCCCAGCTTGCAAAGCCACACTTGGGTATGACTCCCTCCAGGAACCATGGACATTTCAGAAGAGGAAGAAAGAGACAGGGCAGAAGAACTTTCTGGAAAAGTACTGGGTGGGCACTTTGGGGAGGAAGAGGGTGCTTTCCTGCTTCTGCCCAAGTCACCCACGGGCAGCAGGCGGCCACCAAGATAGGCAGTGCACTTTGCAGTGTGCTGGTGTTTCCCTGAGTGACCCACCTACAAATACAAACCTAGATTAATCTTCCTTACAGGGAGGCCTCATCCTCCTTCAGCAGAGAGATAAACATGCCAACTCCTAAAGACGTGTTTTCTTTCTTTCGGGCACGAAAATTAATGAGCTCCATCTTTGGCATGGGTTAGAAAATTCCACTGTGGCATTGGCAGGGCTCACACCGGCACCAGAACTTTAAAGAAGCCCCACGCTGAAAGCTACAAGGAACAAATGTAAGGCAGATTGGTCTGATTTCCTTGCTCACAGTGGGGAAAAGACAGGAGGAAATGAGAAAGGAACAAAGCATCCGGCTAGGAGAGGTGTGTCCAGTCGGATGAAACACTCTTCCGAGGTGTTCTGGACGCATCCTTCTTTGCGGGCAGCACAATGCCCTCCTATTCCCCGCATCCTGGCAACACAGTGGCTGACTTGGAGCCTGACCATCAGTGGCAAGAGTTCAGACCTGTGGCCGCTACGCACATCTTGGACAGATCCTTTCAGCCACTGGGGTGGGAACAAGTAGCGTTTGCTTTATGGTCTCTCATTTTTGCAAAATAATTGGTGGGCTGAACTGAATACGTACAACGTGTGGCCTAGTTGTCAATAAGTATTTGTTCATTCATTCAGTAAATGATTTTTGAGCACCTACTGTGCTCCAGGGGCTGGAGATACAGCAGTGGATAAAACAGACATAAACCTCTGCACAAAGAGATTTGGGATGGGGGTGGAAAATCAGCATTAAGCCAGCAAGATAATTTGAAGTAGTGCTAATAAAACAGAGTGAGGGATGGAAAGTGATAGCAAAGAGGAGGCTATTTTAGGTAGGTAAAGCCTCAAGTGGCATTGGAGATGAAATTGGAATCACCAGAAGGAACCAGCTGTGGGAAGATGCGGGAACAAAAGTCTTCTAGGTAGAGGGAACAGCATGTGCAAAGGCCCTGAGGCAGGAATGTGTTTGATGATTTCAGGAAACTGAGTGAAGCTGGTGAGGAAGTGGTAGTAATGAACAAGGGGTAAAGAGGTCAGAAAGGAAGGCAGGGGCTAGATTTATTATGTGAAACATTACATGTAATGTGGTAGAATGTTTTATAGCTTTCAGAGGGTTTTGAACACACATCATCTCATTTTAATCATGCCAACAACCCTATTACATAGATATGAAAACTGAGACTCAGGAGATAACTTCCTAAAGGTCACAAAACTAGGAAGTGCTGGAACAGGAACTTTGACCAAGGACTCTACACAACTCCAGAAGGCACCATCCACAGAGCAGGGAAGCCATTTGTATCATTGTTTGGGGTTTGTGCGGTGAACACCCTGTGCCACTGTACATAGTGGCTCTGTGCCATCTCAGATCCATTTTCTCCTAACTTCTGTGCTTTTTCTGTGCTGAGCGCTATCAGGAATACAAAGAATAAAGATATTATTCCAGCTCCCGATGAGCACATGATCTGTTTAAAGAGCAACAATGTCTGAAAAGATGGTGGATGATATAAGACAGCATTTGTTTTGGGCAAGAACATTATGGTTGACTTAGTAAGAGACAAGAGAATTGAGCCTGGCTTGAAAACTTCAATTGGTGGACATACAGGGAAAAAAGTCCGTAGACTTCATCACACAAACGTGTTAAAATCCGGTATGTTGTAGACCATCATAAGTGCTTGCTTTCAGCAGCCTGTAATTTTTAGAAAAGAACATTTGTCATTCTATTATATAAAAAATAGAATCACATAGGTGAAATTTTGGTGAATCTAGGAAGTGAAAAAAAACTTCTGTAATCTCATGTATGAAACACAACCACTTTTTTGCATTTTAGTGTATTTCTTCTAGCTTTTTCCCCTAGGCAAGCAATATGTGCGTGTATATATGTGTGTATGTGTATTAATATTATATATCATGTATATACACACCACACATACATATATGTGTATATATTCATCTTTATTTAGGTATAATTTACATGCTTTAAAAGTCACACATTTAAGTGTACAGGTTGATGCATTCTGACAAATGCATGCACCTGAGTAACCACCACCGTGCTAGAGACCTGGAGTATTTCCTTCACCCCGCAAAGTCGCTCTGGGCCCTTTTAGCCTGTTCCCCCATACCCAGCTCCAGGCAATCACTGGACTTATTTCTGTAGTCTCAGATTGGTTTTGCCCATTCCAGAACTTCATACAAATAGAATCACGTGTGTACTTTACCATCTCTGGCCTCAGTTACTCAGCGTAATTACAGAATCTCACTCTGTCACCCAGGATACAACCTCCTGGGCTCGAGTGATCCTCCTGCCTCTGCCTCCTGAGTAGCTGGGACTACAGGCACGTGCCACCATCACACCCAGCTAATTTTTCTATTTTTTGTAGAGATGGGGGTCTCACTCTTGCTCAGGCTGATCTTGAACTCCTGGCCTCAAGCAAATCCTCCCGCCTCAGCCTCCCAAAGTGCTAGGATTACAGGTGTTAGCCACCACGCCTGGCCAACATAAGGTTTTTGAGGTTTATCATATTACCATGTATGTATCAATAGTTTGTTCCTTTTTATTGCTGATTAATATTCCATTATAAGAATATTCAAGAATTTATCTATTCACCTGTCCATGGAC
>CAUYSK010106097.1:0-15801 GCA_963575035.1 Avahi laniger
GTACACAAAGAGTGCAATGTGCACCACGCAATGGGATGGACATATTTGAAACCTGGACTGAGGGGGGGAGGGGGGGCAAGGGCAACACATGTAACCTAAACATCTGTACCCTCATATTATGCTGAAATAAAAAAAATAAAAAATAAATAAATAAAAAAAGCCAGTGGTAGCGAAGAGGACACAGTCTAGAGTCTAGACTCTGACAGTCATTGACGGATGCTTACTGATATAAGCCAAGTACTGAGCTGGACACTGGGGAGTCATCATTGTCCTGAAAGAGACACACTTCTGCCCTCCTGGAAGTACAGTCTGGCAGGGGAGACAGGCATTAATCAAAGCACACAAGTGGTTGAATGATCAGATGGAGAGATGAGGGTTGTGATAGACAGAGACTGTCTCTGTAAGAGTGTTTAGGAGAGAAACCTGACTCAGGCCAGAGGGTCAGGAAGGCATCCCCAAGGAAATGATGAATGAGCTGATATGGGAAGGAGGAATAGAAACAGTTTATGTGGAAAGGTGCAGAGATATGACTCAGGCAGAAGGCACAGCATTTGCAAGGCCTGTGAGAGGGATGAGCTTGATGAGTTTCAGGAACCGGAAGAGGGTTTTGAGCTGAGCAGGGTCACAGGCTAAGCTGTGCATGAAGGTGGGGAAGAGTTGGTCTTTTACTGGAATTAGTTGGTCTGTGTAACTTTTTGTGGAGGGTCAGTCTAAAGTGAGATTCGGATTAAGTATGTGTTCTGGATTAGGGTTTAATCAGTGCTCCAGTAAGCGTCCCAACATGGCCAACATTAGTGAGTTTGGGGCCATTAAATCAGTAATTTCTCTGACAAATGTTTATTGGATTTGTACTATATGCCAGTAGGATAGAGTGAATCAGGAGAATGAAGTAAAAGTCAGTTTGCAATAGGGTTAAATATGTCAGCTGCGGACAGAGTTGTGGGATTGCATTTATACCACACAATATGAGAGTTCGTTCATGTCACTTAATTTTTCTAAGTTTCAGTTTTCTCAACCATCCAATGGGGGATAAAGGCTGAGGATCAAATGAGTTAGTGTGTAAAAGATACTTAGCTTAGTGCCAGACGCATCACAGATATCTAATTATTATAGGCCATATGCACTCCAGCTGGAAAAAATAGGAAAAATCAATCTTTGTTTCTAAGTCTGGGCTTTAGACACTGAGAAAACCCCTGGAGCATCTCAAGGGACAGTTGAAGGGACAAAAGGAAGTTTTCTGCCAGCTGCATTATCCACCCAAGAGACTCAGCTGGCACTTTCCTTGTCCCTTTAGACAACAGCTTGCTGCTGGCTGATGGCGGCAGTGGGCCAGTCACTGAGTTTAAATAGAATTTTCCTTGCAAATTGACATAGCAATAAAATTACCAAACTGCTGTGTTTATATTTCCAAATAAAAGACAGATTTTAAGTGTATTACACCAAGGTGATTGAAAATCAGAAGCAAATGAGAAGTTGTGCTGTAACTTCCACGCTAATGTGAGATTCCTCTCTCTTGATCCCCAATTAGATAAGGGAGGAGGAGCATGTGTGGAAGAAGGTACGCTTGCAGGATCCCTGTGCTCAGAACCATTAAAATGAGCTGAATTCTTAGACTGATAGCCGCTCACCATTTGGAAAACTTGAAGACCCCAGGTTCTCTCTAGGGATGCAAATATAGCAACCTGGATTTCAATTAAGATTCTGCTATCCCCATGCTAGAGCTCTCTTAATCCTTCTTTAGAGGTGCTTCCTGGGTAATCACACCCTCATGCTGCATGCTGCAGACTGCAGGAAGCTTTGTTTAACCCCAGCTCAACTATCAAAGCTCTCTGAGACAAGCTCACCTGCTTGGAATCCACGCATCCCCTCCCGCTGGCCGCGTGTGGGGAATTGCAATGCCTCTGTGTGGTGTGGGAGGCTGGCCTAAAAGTACAGAGCTCAGAACCTTCAGAGGGGATCCCAGGAATGTCTGGCCACTTGGCTTAGGATATTTTTGTTTTTTTGTCCTTTGTCTTGCCTTAGTGGTCTTCACCTGACAGTGGCAGTGAGGGAGGCAGGGGTCGGGGTGCTATCTCTTGTAACCCATCATCCCCACTCAAGTCATGCCAAATTAAAATAATACTAACTTTTGATGTGAATAATAGAAGGTAATTCCTCAACTTTAAAGATGTGAAAGCATCTTTTTTAAAACCTTGCTATTTAAAAATATTAGCCATGCACAATCTAGATAAGAAGAATGTAGTTTGAGACAGATGCCTGGGCAGATTATCACCCCAGGTCTCTCCTGAATAGAATTTTCCCCACTGATGCCTGTTCATCCTTCTCTGCTTATTCTACAGCATCCTATGGCTAACTGCTAAGCATGGCAATGCAGTTCTGTCTGGAAATACTGATTGTCCTTACATCCAGGCATAAAAGAAGGTAAAAAATGAACATCTGTGGATAAAATGCTGGCAAGAGCGTGTTGTCTGTAGAGCAGGGATAATAGAATTTTTTCCTGAAGATTATTGACCACTGAGTATTGTTTGCAAAATATTGATGATCCCATGATATTATGGTGGCTTTCATGATGGAATTGTGTAGAGAGTTCTCGTCTTTGGGCTCTCTGTGTGGAACTTTCACTTGAGTGAATTCTTAGCCCAACACCATTGATGAGCAGGCAGAAGTTGCTCACTGAGGATGTGTTTGAATTTCCCTGTTGCTTCCATCTTCAGTTGAAATTCTGCTCCCTGATGGCCTGGTCTAATGAGGCCAGGGTGACTTAGAGAATCAAGTATGTCTGTTTTTATTGGGGAACATGTAGAGGTGAAATAATGGTCAAGATGAGATCCAGCGTCACTGCAAAATGCCTGTAGTACTGAAAGAAGTCAAACAATATGGGCGCTGTTGTCAGTAATATGGGCTGGATGTCCTCACCCAGCTCTCAGATGCAGAAGGCAATGTTACCTTTTTCCTTCAGTGAAAAAAATTGGTAGTAAAACCTTGTTCTGAGCACTCCTGAGCTAGGTGAATTTCCCTCTTTGTGCCCTAGTTTGCTCAAGTATATATGAGATATTGGACCAATGATCTCTAATATTCCAATGCAGTGGAGTGGGGTTTGGAGCCACAAGGTCTGAGATTGAGTCCTACCTTTAGCACTGACTGGGCCAGTCCTTTCTCATCTGTGGGCCTCAGCTTCATATCAGATGAGGAGAGGTTGGATAAAATATCTTTAAGATCCCTCTCAATTCTAAAGAGCAGATCACTATAGCAGGAAAGCAATGATCAGATGGTGGCCCCTGAAACACAGCTGTATCATGTTGAGAATCTAGTAAACAGAGTTAGCTTCTATTAGAGAGGATGAGTCATTTTGTCCCCCAGTGAACACTGTCTTCTCCATCTCTTTGAACCACTTTGAGCACCCTCAGAGGCTCAGCGAATGCCCACAGCTCAGCATCACAGAGCAAACACAGATAAATGGGATGGCATTGGGAATGCTATTTCCATGTGTGCTAAAAGATATTTTGAAGTTACCACATGCTGCAGGAGACAAAGGGAATGTATACAGAGGAAAGATGTAATAAAGACAACTTAGTTTGCTAGCAGTTCAAATGTAAAACCCGTGGGGTGGGGTAGCTGCTTCATATAAGTGCCTTGGGATGATAGTTAATGGGATGACTGATAGATTCGCTAATCTAAATAGGGGGAGGTATGGTCACGGCTCCATGTAGGAGGGAGAGAGTGCCTAATTTCAAACAGATGTCCCTGGAGATGGGGTTCAGTTTGTTTGGAAGGGGATATTAGCATAGTGGGGCATACTCAGGAAGAGAGTTAGGTGAAAAACACATGGGGTGTGAAGAATAGTCGAAGTTCCTGGGGAGGAGACGATAAGCTGAAAGTGATGGGGGAAGACCCCATTATGAGGAGGTGGCATGTGACTGCTAAAAGGAGAAGGGAGAAGATTTATGTCCTTTTAGATAAAACAATAGTTATAAGGAGAAAAATAGTGACTCAAGAAAAAACTTTCAGAATTTTACAATGGAAGGCATTTTTGCATTAAGCAAGGGGCTCCTTATCGCTGGGGATGCTCAAACAGAGCCTAGGAAATCTGTCTTCAGAGATGTTGTGTTGGATGGGAGGTTTAGGATTAAGCCCTCAAGTTCTAGTTGTAGTTCCTCTACTAACTTGCTAAATGATCTTGACTGTGTCATTTAACTTTTCTGGACCTCAGTTTACTCATCTGCAAAGTAGAGACAATAACACCTTTCAACAGTAATGCTGCAGAAGCTGGTGAGGATGGAGTAATGAATGTGGAATTGATTTGAAGAACAGGACAGACTGTGTGTGAAGGACACATTAATGATGCCATAATTCTTCATTCTCTAGCCATTGTCCTGCCTGGGCAGAGGACATCATGGTGATTCAGAGTGGAGGCTTAAGGGTTAGACTGCTTGAGTTTGAGTTCCAGCTCTGTTACTTGCTACATATGCAGTCTTTGGCAAATTATTAAACTTGTTGACCCTCAGTTTTATGGTCAAAATAATGGAGCTGATAAGGATATAAGGGTCATTGTGAGAATGAGTGCCATAATGCATGTAAAGAGATCCTCGTTGTCCTTGGCAGAGTACCCCGCTCCAAAGTTTTGTTTTTCTCATCATTACTATTATTCTTAGGCAGTATTTACATCTCTTGCAGTAGATCATGACATACACTGGCTGAGTTGTTGAGGTGTCTTTCAGACACTTTTTGGAGCAACTTTAGCCCATCTTTGAAGGTCTAAGGCAACAAAGAGCAGAGAATGCCCATCTGTATCCCCCAAAGGAGATCTAAGTACGGCTACCAAAGTTTGTCAATTTGGCGACCCCAAATGTTTTCTTTTATGTGGAAGCTGATAATATTCTATCATAAATGTTTCATAATTGCTTCATGAATTATTCACCTGCAACTTAATAACCTTAAATTTTATGGGATTATGGTTTTATAGGAGAAAAACATTACCAACCTGGGACCCAGCTGTGAAGAGAAAGTGCTGATGTTACCAATTTATTTTTACTATGCAGTAGGTTTTTTTTTTGTAACTATGAAATATAGAATATTAATAAAAGAGCAAATAAAAAACTAAAAAAGGAGGAAAAAAATAACCTTACGTTGCTCTTTCTAAAAAATTTAATCTCAAAGCTGTGTTTGCAATATTTTTTCCTATTGCCAAGAAGCTGATCTAGCTCCATTATAGTTGGTGTCATTTTCTTTGGCGAAGTCAGAGAAAAATCATTTATTTCCCTTTCTTACCCACCTGGCCTTTGGCATTCCTATACTCTTATCTACTACTCATTTTTTTTGTTAGTCTGTATTTATTAGTGATTTTTAAATTAGTATCACCCTGTTACCATCCTAGACCATTCGAGTGTTAGTTTTGGAATGTCCTTGGTATTGTCTAAGAAGAGTACTATAATATAGTAGAAAGGGCAGTGATTGAAGGTTAAAGTCTAGATTTATATTATCATTGAATTGATGCAAAACTTTAGCAATTTAATTAGTTTTCTCAGCCTTTCTTTCTTTATAACGAATGAGACAGCCTTTATAAGAACAAGACGCTACACAAATGTAAGGAACTAGTCCAGCAACACAAATGAGGGGAGTCCAGAGTGTGATCAGACTGAGCCCAGGGGAAGGATAAATGGGAAGCTCCAAAGACAAAGCTAGTGGGTATTAGGTAGCTGGCAAAGAAGTCAACTCTTTTACTTGGTGCTATGGTTTGAGTGTGTCTTCCAAAGTTCATGTGTTGGAAACTTAATCTCCAATGCAGCAGTGTTGAGAGGTGGGGCCTAAGGGGAGATATTTAGGTCATAGGGACTCCCCATCATGAATAGATTAAAGGCAATTATAAAAGGGCCTGAGACTATGAGTTTGATGGTTTTTTAAAACTCTTTTGATTATGCTTTCTTGCCCTTCTGCCTTCTACCATGGAACGATGCAGCAAGAAGGCCCTTGCCAGATGTGGGATCCTAAGTCTTGCACTTTACATCCTCCAGAACTGTAAGAAGAGTAAATCTCTCTTCTTTATAAATTATCTAGTCTGAGGTATTCTTTTATAGCAACAGAACAGAAAATGGACTAAGACACTTGGGTTTGAGTGTTCACTGGGAGCAGAAAGGAACAAAGCAAGACCATCCCATCCTCTATGCTAGGTAAGGGTGTTTACCCAGCAGCTGGTACTAAAACCATTGTATTAAAGGGTGTACTTTTTAGAATCAAAGTATAGTAGAGAGAATAACGAAAAGTCTATTCCAACTACCCTATTTTACAGATGAGAAAACTGAGACCTGAGAAGTGAGTAGATTTGTCTAAGGTTCCATGGTAGGTTAGTTGCAGAAGCTGGTACCAAAGCCTGGTTCCTTGATTTCTGATACTGGGACTTGTCTAACAGAGGAAGTGCCATAAATGTGCTATAAGTAGGGGTGTCTGGAATGGAGGGCAGGGGGTTACTAATAAAAGTGGTGTTAGAGCAGGCATTGGGCAAGGTGGAGATTAGAGGAGAAGAGTTAAGAAATGTGATTTTGCGATAGACAAATGAGCCCTACAAACAAAGTTTGGGAATCAGTGGACTGTTTTCTTGGACTGGCTGGACCTGAGACAGCCAATTGAAATAGGACCAGGTGCCCCAGATGCTGCACCTCCTCTCCTCCTCACAATTTGCACTGACTTCTAATAACATTTTACTAAAATTCTCTGGGTCACGATTAATTTTTTGGCTGTTTTCTTCTTTATTGCTCTCCTGGTCACAAAATAAGAGTGGTGAGTCTCTAATGAATGGAGTGAACAGTTGGGCTCAACTCATTTGGTCTAAATGGCTTTCTTTCCTCTGCCTGATGAAGCTTTGGGGATTTCTTCCCCTTGCTTTTTTGGTTGTATGATGGGAGATGACACCTGCTAGTGCCTGAGAAGACAGGAATTACCAAGAACTTACCCTTTCAAGCACTATCTGTAAAAAGATCATTGATTTGATTACTGAAGGGTCTACCTGTCAGCTAAGTGAGGAAGATTTACATTTGTTGATTGCCTACTGTGTGCTAGGTATTTTTCTAAATGTCTTTTCTCCAGGTTCCTAGAACATCCCATGTATTCTTCTAACATAGAGTTATCAATATCTGTTTTCCCAAAAAACACTGTGAGTGACTTGAGGGGAGTCAATATGTTGTTTCCATAGTTGCATTCTCAGTCACAACACAATGGCCAACTCATAAAAAGTTCTTAATAAATAAGTGTTTAGTGGATAAATGACTATTGGGTGGTAAATAGAGGCTTTCATAAGTAGTGTTCATCATCACCCTTACTCCTGTTCTTATTTCCATTTTACAGATGACTAAGGCATGGCTTAGAGAGACTTGCTTCAGGTCTCACCTATAATATGCATAGGTATGCATGACATGAAAAATACATGCTCTTGCCATTGTTTAAACATGCTGACCCCTTCTAGGAACAGTGTTTTATCTCTGGGAACCTGATGAATTTCAACATAGACCCCAATGAGGTGCTACCTATGGAAGAGATGTTTTACACTTAGTCTCGGGGTAGACAGGATGCTACAGGTACAGTATGAAGTTTGCCCTGTGCTGGAGGTATTATTTGGACTGAGAGGTAGCTTCAGATATGACAGAAGTAAATGGAATGGCATGTAAACTAGAGTCTGAGGAACTGTGGTTATTAGAAGGGAAGATAATTAGGGATCTTCCCTGTATAATATTGCAATTTTCTCTATCCCTGCCAACGTATACCTGAAATTATAAACCTCAATATTTTGATTCTTAGTGGTTATGGAGCTGTGTTAACGAGGGGTTGGAGGCAGGCAAGAATGGGTAGGCTGAAAAACCCTTGCATAGAGAAAGAATGAAATAAAACAGGGTAGACATAGGAAAGGAATAAGAAGAGAAAAGGCTCTGAGAGCCAAAGCAAGGATGGACATTATTAAATGGAAGGTGGGGGCTTTTATTCTGATGAGCATGGCCAACGGTGGGCTTTTGGGGCTCAGGATGCTCCCCTGAAACATATGCAAAATTTTCACATGTATATTTCAATGGAAAGATGGTGCAATAGCAACTTTTCAAAAGATTAAGAGCCACTGGTTTGAAGTAAATAAAAGCAAGTCAAAGAGTCCTAGGACTAGAGTTCCAGAATGGGAAGAAGGGGCCAATAAGGTCTCAAAAGTTGGATTTGGAAGATGAGTCTATGGGAACGCTATAATAGTTAACTTTATTGAGTGTACAACGTGTTTATAATATTAATTAAAGCCTTTTTAAAGAACCTTTTCAATATTACTGATTCATTGCAACAGTGCTTTTAAGGGAACCCTACTATTATTTCCATTTCATAGTTGAGGAAACTGAGATACACAGAGATTATGTAAATTGCCAAAAGTCACATCATTAGCTGATGACAGAGCCATGATTAGAACTGAGCAATCTAACTCCAGAATCTGCCATTCTAATGAATGTGCAGCCCTCTAAAGGAAAGAGAGTGCCCATCAGGGATGGTTGAAGGCCCTGCATTTTTGCATGTCTTCCTACGTCACCTGACTTCATGGCTCCATGTTGCAGCTTTCCCAATGGCCTCAAGTTGGGTGCTTGAGCTGACGCTGTGAAGAAGGATTCTGCTGGATGAGGGCAGGGGATATTGGTGGTCCCAGAGAACTGCCATGGGACAGCAACCCCATGGTGGCAGCAGCAGAAAAGTCTTGGAGATTTGGGTGGCTGGGGGAGCCTTCTGATCACAGAGCAGCATGGAACATCCATCTATGAAGGGGCCTTCTGGAACAGGACTGCTGGAGAGATTTTAAAAGCTGATGTACCACCTACACAATTCATGCATAGAGAGTTTCAGGGATGGTGCTTTCTACCTAGGGGTGGTCGACCAAAGTGGCCTTTCCTGGATGTTCCTCTGTTGCTCAAGATGCAGTACAGAAAAGTGCCAAGGTTGTGGGCTTTGGGGTCATACAGGCCTAGGCTCTTAGCTAAGCTCTGCTCTCAGCCCTTGTCTCTCCTGCCTTATGTCCTTGGGCAGATTTCTCAGTGTCTTTGAGCCCCCTTCTCCCCTCCATGAACCTGGGGCAAATACCATCTAGTTCCACCTACCTCAAAGGGCTGTTGTGGGGGTTACAGGAAACAATGAAGGCAAAGCCTCTTGCATGTAGGAAGCACTTAGTAGGTGGTAGCGTGTATTTCCCTCTTGCCCCAAGGGAGACTCATGCTCATTGTTTTTAGAAACAATGACCCAAACAGGTTTTCATCATCTTACCGGACTCTCTTAAACTTCCGTTCTCTAACCTACCTCCTTTAACAGGATATGAACATTGCTTCTCTCAGTTCTACGTAATCTCGAACCAGGAAACCATTTCCAATCAACACTTAGTGAGACAAAGAGAGAGACAGCAAGAAAAAACTTTAATATAGTGAAATGCTGGGAACTAGCCTGTGCCACCTCACGAAAGCTGATTGTTAATTGTTTAGAAATTTTGTGAGCTGGTTGACTTCACTTTGGTAGCTTGAAATTGGCCAAGGTGGGAGTATTTATACCACAGAACCTGTCAGATATTACAAATTAGAGCTTTGCTTTTCTTTCTTTTTTTTCCCCTTTAAGAGCCGGTTTTTAAACATTTACCAGCACACCTAGGGAGCAGCTGATAGTTAGAAAGCTCACTATTTGTCAGATGCTGTTCTAAGGGCTTTAGATGTACTAACTTAATCCTCACAACACCTGTTGAGGTTGTTATAATTATCCGCATTTTCCACCGTGGGAACCGGGAAAGGGAGTTGGCAAAGGTCATATAGCCAGTTAATGACAGAACGGAGCCATGAACTAAGGCAGGTTTGCTCCAAAGCCTGCGTTCATAGTCAGCTGTGCTGCCTCTCGAGGGGTTTGTGAGGCTTCGGTAACTTGTGTAAAGGGCTTGGCTTAGTGCTGCGTGCTTAGTAATTGCTTAATATCAGCTGTTATTATTTATATCAGGGGTTCTTAAGTTTTTTGAGGTCATAAGAATCTGATAAAGAAAGCTGTGAATTCTTTTCTTCTAAAGCTATAGTTTTAACACCCCTGACTTTACCCACACCCCAGTACACACCCTACAAACAAACAGGAAAAGAATTCTGAATATGTGAACACATATCTTGGGGTTTCTTTACTGTCTTCATCTAGATTTCAATGAATTTACTTTGGCTTTCTGCTGCCTTTTAAACTCTCCTTGTGACCCTGTTCTGCTTCCCCAACACCAATGTGCCCGAAAGCGTGTCTGCTCTCCAGGCCTTGAGTTCAGGTTTTACTTTCACTCAACAAAAGAATAACATCTAGTAAATATTACTTAGACTTTCTATGTGTGTGAAGTTTGTATATATTATCTCATTTAACTGTACCCACACAACAAGCCTATGAAATAGCGGTTTCCAAGGAAATGGAAGCTCAGAGAGGTTAAGTAACTTGCCCAAGGTTTCACAGCTAGTAAGTGGCTAAACTGGAATTCAGACCCACATCTGGGAGCTCCAGATTCGCATGGTCTTCTCGGGTGTGTGCTCCTTTTTGCTACAGCATAGCTTTTAATCATGATCTGATGTGTGATCCCCTCCTGGATATCTGTATTTGTCATTGGGCATTGGAAGTTTCCAGTAATTATGTGACTTAACAAGATTGCAGTCACTGGGCATTGGGGGAATTCTAGCAAGTGGGGGATCTCTCAGGATTTCACAAATCCCCCCCCCACCCATGTGGCTCAATGACTAGGTCAGAGCTGGATAAGACTCATCTCCTTTCCCTTCCATCACAGGAAGATATGGAGCTAAAACCTTCATAGAAAATAAAGCCAGTTTTTCTTGCAAAGAGCCCTGAGCTGGATTTCTGAGAGTCCAGGAGGCCCTTTAAATACGAAAGGCAGTTTTGAAAAACCTGACGTGTAGGCATGCTTCCAGCTTTCTGTGGCTTACCAACGGCCCCTAGTGGCCAGTGGCTCCAAGTGCCATGAGCCTTGGCTGCTGCTGCGCTGTCTGCATGCCCTGCAGAGTTCTGTTGTACTGCAGAGGGTATTATGACGTGTGATTAAATCTGTAAAATCTGGGGTCAGGCTGTCACTTAGACCTCTCTCTCCCCCCCCCCTCTTTTTTTTAACATTTCAGACCACAAACTTATGCTTTAGACAATATTGTTATCCTTGTGAGGTTCAGAGAGGCTGCTATGGTTAACAGGAAAGAATACCCAGGCTTGTGTGGCACAGGTCTGTGTAAACGCAGGCTCTAACATTTGTCGGGCATGCCTGAAGCAGCATGTGGGTAGTTTACTGGCATGGCAGTGGTCCGGTCCTGGGAAATAATAATGTTGCTATCATTTAAGAATTCACTCTGTGCCAGGCACTTGTTACATGCTCTTACTTGGAATATCCCTTTCACTCTTCGTAGCCACCATGTAAGGTAAACACCTCCAATTTACAAGTGAGAATTCAGTCGTAGGTCAAAACTACTAGAGGTCACACACAGCTGAAGTTTGAATCCAAAACAATTGCTTTAATTACCTTAATTCATTGCACGTGTGTTCTCCTTAAAGCAAACAGAGGTGGTTGGTCTTTAGTACTCACTCACCTGAAGCATTCTCACTCTCTCTCCTGACCTGGCTATGTGCTAATGAGAGTTTTGGCCAATAAGAGCTCAGGGACTGTGGAAGAAGTCTATTGGCCAACGTCCCTCCCAACGTAAGTATTTATAGTTGGGAGAAAGTCCTCTCTGCTTTGTGCGTCTGGTGCTCTCAGAAATCCTCCCTGTTAGTGATGGATGGGTGGGGGTGGGGCTGCTTTTGGAGGGTCACCAGTGACTCATTTCCTGAAGTCTTAGAGGTCGGGGAGAGAGTTAGGGAGAGAGGTGGAGACAGCAGAGTGTAGTGGGCATGAGTCAAGTTCGTGGAGTTGCGAGACACCGGGACAGTTACCAAACCACTCAATATTCAGTTTCCTCATCCATAAAATGACCATGACAGTGCCTTCCGCATAAGGATGTTGTAAGAATTAAATGGACAATACATAGGATGCTCTTAATACAGTACCTGCCGAGGGGCTCTGACACTGTGTTCGTGAGTGAGGGAACACGCCGTGACTTGATGTGCTTCCTGGGGAAAGTTCCAACGGCAGCAGTGACCGTTGAGAGACCTGGTCTGTGCAAGGTGTTAGAGGTTGAGATTAGGTTGTGTTTCTCTTGTAACACACAGCAGTTGACTTAGGGGTTGACGCAGAACAACATACTGAGGGCAGAAAGCCAGAAGCAAAGAAGTCCCCCTTCCAGGGATAAAACGGGTGGAGTGAAATAGCGACAAAGCCTTTATTGGGAGCCACATTCTCCAAATCCCTTGCCAGGAAAGTATTGACTTCCAGTAGGAACAGAGGATAGAGCCATGAAGGAATTAAGTTGCCTCAAATGGAATTGCGGTGACTTAATGGCTTTATTGAATCCTTGGTTTTTGGTCCATTGATTCCCGTTTACTTTAATTCAGGGCTACGTAGGAGCTGTGCCACTACTTTGCCTGGTCACATGGATTAGCCAGTATCCCTCCTCCCTGGTGTAGGGTTTGTCCTTGACACATCACCTGCCTTCTGTCCTCATTTCCCCCAACCCAGGGACGGTGTTGGACGCACATGCAGATGGGCCAGGCAAACCCTCTGAATACCTTGCTCGTTGGAAACAATGGCACCAGACAGGTCAATAGTGCCATCTCACCGCGGGGCTCTTTGTGCTAATTATAACCACGCTTTTGCTTTCAGATTTATTTTCTCAAAACAAGCTAGCTTTTAAAAAGAAGCTTTTCATTTTGGGATACCTTTGGATGATTGTTTCTATATAGCTGTACTGGGAGGTTTTTTAGGAATATTTTTCAAACTTTAGTGTGTTCTAGAATTGCCTGGGAGTGTATATAAAAGGACATTCTTGGGCCCAGATATTTTGACTCAAAAGGTTGTTACTCACCCACCCCCTCCCCCCTGCTGCTTTTTAAAATTGAGGTAAACTTCAGATGACATAAAATTAACTATCTTAAAATGAGCCATTCAGTGACATTCACTACATTCGCAATGCTGTGCAGCCATCGCCTCTGTCTAGTTCCCCAACATTTTAATCACCCCCAAGGGAGAAGCCCATAGCAATTAAACAGTGACTCCCACCCCCCTTTTCCCCCCAGCCTCTGGCAATCACTAATCTGCTTTCTGTCCACTAATCTAAATCTCCCTCTTCTACATATTTCATGTAGATGGAAATGTACAATATTTGTCCTTTTGCATCTGGCTTGTTTCACTTAGCATCATGTTGTAGCATGTCTCAGTACTTCATTCCTTTTTATGGCTGAATAATGTTCTCTTGTATGAACACACCACATTTTTTTAATTCATTTAAACGAGGACGTCACCTGGCTGTGCAGCTGGTGATTTTGGTCCATCTTCAGGAATCACTGGCAGTGATGTTGTTCGCTCCCAGGCAACCTGATGTGTTGCTGGGGCAGATTTTGGAGAGTACCAGGCCCCAGCTGCCTACTGGGTGTGACAGGGCTTTGCAGATAGACCTAGCACTGGACGAACAGGGGTGTTCAGCCAGGCAGGACAAGCATTATATCAGGACATAGACAGAGACTCAAGCAAACCCAGTGAATGTGGATAAGAGCAACTTGCATTTGCATCCCAGCTCTGCAGCCTGACTGTGGGCAAGCTACTCAGACTATTTGATCCTCTGTTTGTCATTTGCCAAATGGGAGTAACAACGGTATCACTGTCATGGCAGTGTTGTTTGAATTAAATGAAATGATTGACATTAAGTGGTTGGTATAGGGCCTGGCACCAAGTGAGTAGAGGGAAGCCAAAAGTGGCTGTGATTTTTATTGCTTTTCCAGAAAAGGGGTGATGTGCAGCTGGAGTCTGGCATAACTGGTGGGCAACTTGTGTAGACAAAGAGAAATGCTCTCAGCAGGGCTGGTCACTGTTCCAGGATCCTGCAGCATCTCCAAGAGAAAGTATGAGAACAAGACATGGTTCCTGGGGAGGGAGAATAAGGAGCCCCAGTTTCCAGCACAGGACACTTGGTCCCAGAAATAACTCAGGGGCTTTGTCTTAAAACGGGACCTACTGTCGGAATGGAAGCAGTAACAAGGCCGAACTGATCAGAATTGGAATTGAAAGTTGGGTTTTCCTACTAGACTGAGTATAGTGAGGGCAAGGGTTACATCTGTCTTTTTTCCTGCTGTGTTCCTAGTGCACGGTGTACAGTATGCATTCGGTAAACATCGTTGTGTGGATGGATGGGTGGATGTTGTGGTACCTATCTATTGCCTAAGGACTCATTACATTTTTCTGAATTAGTCTCATGTACTGATAAAGGAATACACTTTGCCTAGGTACTCTTCTATGAGGATATCTGGAAATCAGAACCAAAATTCTTAAAAATGTACACATCTTTTGATCCAGAAGCTTTACTTCTATGGATTTAACCTAAGGACCTCTCTATAGACTCAGAAAGATTATGGCTCAAAAACATTAATTTTCACATTATTTAGAATGGCAAAAACAATGGAAATAATCCTTTGTCCAACAAAGTGGGATTAGTTAACTATAATCTGATACTTCTATTCAATAGAATGTTTAAAACCATAAAAATAGAGATCATTTAATAACAGAAAAAATGTCCAAATTATGTAATTAGTGAAAAAACAGTTGCACAATATTTTTATATAGTATTACTCTGTATGCATACATGTGTGTGTGAGTGTAATACTAGAAGGATTTATATTATCGGTCTGATTGGTTAAATTATAGATCATTTTATTTTCATGCTTTTTGAGGTTTTTCTGTAATTCCCAGGGGTTTTGCATTGAACCTGTAGTCAAATAATATAATGATGACTATTATTAAGGATTATCTCTGATAAGAATTTGGGTCTTAGACCTCTAGAGTGTGTCTGGACCTGCATGGGGTACTGAACAGCTTTGCTGTGGGGATTAAGATGCTTTGGGAGGGGCTGGGGACAGCAAAGCATCAGGCAGGGCTTCTGCCACATTCCAAGGGTGGGGCATGCTGCTCTTCCATCAGAAGCCAGGATGCTCTCCACCTCCTTTTACCTTGTACGCACTTTCCTCTCCCAAGCATTATCATTAAATACACCCAGGCTGTAGTAACTTTGGTTTACATGGAGGCTGGATCCACGCTGTGGCCTCCTAACTACTGAGATAATCAGCTACAGACTGGTTTCAAAAAGATAAATTTAAACCTTGCATGGGATGAATTGACCATGCAAATTAATTCTGTCCTGCGTTGCGGGAAATTAAAAGAAGAAAGTCTGAGCTGAGAAAATGCAAATGGAATAAGTACTTCTATTTAAAGGAAAACAAGATGACATCTCTTGAGCACTGGCTTCTTATACTTTCAGTTAACTGATTATAAGTCTCCTCCTGTCCAGGCCCGAGGCTTTGTTCCTGGGCCAAACAGGTCTATTTGACTTCATTTACTTTGAAGTTAGGTTCTCCCCAGAGGCTCCTGGGCTCTTTATACCAG
Source organism: Avahi laniger (assembly GCA_963575035.1). Lineage (NCBI taxonomy): Eukaryota > Metazoa > Chordata > Mammalia > Primates > Indriidae > Avahi > Avahi laniger. The sequence continues at coordinate 15,533 of CAUYSK010106097.1, forward strand.
TACATGACTTCTGGCAGCTCCTCCAGAATTCCTCGATGTATTGGCATCCTAGAGAGTGACGCGGTGTAGACTCATGTTGGGACTGCTACAGAATTTGCAAACTAAATTGTGATATATTGTGGAATGTGTTTTAAAGGGGAAGGAAAGATGCTAAAAGGAGCATGCTCCATGAGTTATCTGGGAACAAATGTTTGATTTGAGTCATCTTGGTGGTTGCCTCCACCAATGACCAATGCCATCCCTTAATTACAATAGCAGCTAATCTTTCA
>CAUYSK010106099.1:0-52178 GCA_963575035.1 Avahi laniger
TATATTTTTAGTTGTCCAATTAATTTCTTTCTAATTTTAGTAGAGACGGAGTCTCGCTCTTGCTCAGGCTGGTTTCGAACTCCTGAGCTCAAACAATCCGCCCGCCTCGGCCTCCCAGAGAGCTAGGATTACAGGCGTGAGCCACCACGCCCGGCCTATTGTTCTGTTTTTGAAAAGAAAATGTGTCACAGAAAGAACTAAAACTCATCCTTGGCCTCCCTCCTTCTTCCTTCTCTGAAGTATTTTTCATTCCCAAACATGTTTTAAAACTTTTACCAAATACGCATATATCCATAAACAATATATGATATTGTTTTATGTTCTAAAATTTTACACGAATGGCATAATATTGCATATCATTTTGCAGATTACTTTATCTGAACCTTATGCTTTTGAGATCTATCAGTGCTGAACTATATAAATCTAATCCACTCATGGTAATGTTTGTATCTTTTATTTTATGATATTGCAGTTTATCTACTCTCCTGCTGAGAATAGGTTGCTTGGAATATTTCAAGATTGTGATTAGCGCCTCAGAGAACCTTCTTGAACACATCTCCTTGGAATAGAAACAGAAGAGTTTCTCTGCAATGCCGACTGGAAGTGGAAATTGAGGGTCACAATGTTTGTGCATCTTCACCTGGACTGAGATTTGTCAAATTGTCCTCCAAGGTGGGTGCGCCAGTTCACACTCCCGTGGACAGACTGCGCAGCTCCCGTTTCTTCACTTGCTCTCAGTGGGCATATTAATTTTCGCCAATCTGTTGGGTGTAAAATGGTATTTCATTCTTGTTTTAATTTGCATTTCTCTAATTACTAGTGAGACTAAACAACTTCTCGTGTATATTGGACACAAGTGGCTTCTCTTTTTCGAAAGGCCCATTCAGATCCTTTGCCTGTTTTCCTTTTAGGTTGTTTATATTTTTCTTGCTGACGTGCAGTCCTTGATGTCTGTTGTCAGTTACGTGGGTTGCAAACGATGTCACAGCCCTCTTCCCGTGTAAGCCTGGACAGGGCCCGGGACCTGGTGCTGGGTGAGTTAGTGACGTCTGCTACAGTGGTGGGAGGGGAAGCGAGAAGGGAGTTGGGCTCAGGTAGAGTGTGGAGGCCCAGCTATGAGACTGGGATCCGTGAGGAAACCATCACAGGCACAAGGCCAGTAATGAGGTCAGAGCAGGTCTAAGCAAGTCAGGTTAGCAGGTGAGGCCCTGGGAGCAAATCAGCAAATCGGCCCTCTATAAATCTGAGAGACCTTTGAGAAGTCCATGTGGGCTGTGGCCCCCGTAGAATTTCTGTGATTGGCTCAAAGTGTGGGCTCTGTGGACCTTCAGTAAGGGGTGCCGTAGGAAAGCGTCACAGCAGATGTGCTGCTGAGTTTTGGAAGGGATAGCATTGAGGATGCTTTAACTGCGTCACCTGATTTTCTCTCGCAGGGGACCAGGGAAGATACCTCTCTCCCATGGTAGTCCTTGAATGGCCAGATTTCTCCTGAATGACTGTTTTGTGTTTATGTTTTGGACCCTGTGACAATGTAATTTCCCTTTCTGTTCTGGCTGCCGGGAAACTCAGAGCCAAATCCAGGGAGCCCTGGAATAACAGGGTGCATGATTAAGGCCATATTGTGGGTGCTAACCTTTTTTTTTTTTTTTTTTGGGAAAGGGTCTTACTTTGTTGCCCAGACTAGAGTGCAGTGGCATCATCATAGCTCACAGCAACCTCAAATGCCGGGGCTCAGCTCATCCTCCTGCCTCAGCCTCCTGAGTAGCTGGCACTACAAGTATGCACGACCATGCCCAGATAATTTTTCTATTTTTTGTAGAGCTGGGGTCTCACTATGTTGCTCAGGCTGATCTCAAACTCCTGGCCTCAAGGGATCCTCCTGCCTCAGCCTTCCAAAGTGCTGGGATTGCAGGGGTGGGCTGCTGTGCCCACTGGCACATTTTCTTTTTTTTTTTTTTTGAGACAGACTCTCACTTTGTTGCCCGGGCTAGAGTGAGTGCCGTGGCGTCAGCCTAGCTCACAGCAACCTCATGCTCCTGGGCTCAAGCGATCCTACTGCCTCAGCCTCCCGAGTAGCTGGGACTACAGGCATGCGCCACCATGCCCGGCTAATTTTTTCTATATATTTTTAGTTGTCCAATTAATTTCTTTCTATTTTTAGTAGAGACGGGGTCTTGCTCTTGCTCAGGCTGGTTTCGAGCTCCTGAGCTCAAACAATCCGCCCGCCTTGGCCTCCCAGAGTGCTAGGATTACAGGCGTGAGCCACCGCGCCCGGCCTTATTTGCCATTTTTAACTTACCTATTCTCCTGTTAGACGTTTTTTTACTTGATCATTGACACAGCATGCCACAGCATCAAACGAGGCTTTTTCTGGTTTAGAATTATTTACTCAGTTCATAGTTTTAAAAGCGGGCTTACTGGATTAAAGAGCATTGACACTTTTATGGTGTGTATATATATGTGTATAAACGTGTGTGTGTGTGTGTGTGTGTGTGTGTGTGTGTGTATATATGTATCTCCAAAATATTTTCCAAAAGGAAACATTTGAAAGGGCTAGATTGCTAGATTAAAACAATTCAAAAGGGATAACAGTGTTAATTGAGGACTACCAAGGAACGAGAATACTGGTTTCATCATGCCCTTGATGAAGGTGGGTATTATTTATATTTAATGTTCATTGAATAGAGGGAAGAGAGTATATTTATTTTAGCTTGAATTCTTTGATATTAACAATTTTTGAATATTCTGTTTATTTTTTCTTATGAATTATCCAGTCCTGTCTTTACTCATTTATTTGGTCTTACTGATATGTATAAGATCATAAAGATACTAATTCATCTTTGTCACGTCTGGTGCAGATATTTCCCTGTGACTTCTCTTTGTCTTCTTATTTTCTATAGATTAGTCTCTTGATCTTTTTCTTAATAATTTGATAACCACTTAATTCTCTTTACTTCTCTATATTTCTCTATATTTAATTTGTTCTCATTTAACATGAGTCAAAGAAGATTTTTATTTTCAAAGTACTAACCAGTTATCTCCAGCTCAGTTATTAAATGTTCAGTCCCTGCCCCCACCCCTTTTTTGTGTTGCTTTTTTTTCCGGTATGTTTATTTATTATTACCTGTATTATTCTATTCTGCGGCCAGCATGTTGTTTTATTAGGTCATTAAATATGAAATGTCTGATTTCTAATCATAAGTTTAGTTTATTATATCTCAAACAAGAAGCAGTACAATTAATCAAAGTATGTGCCTAAACTATCAACACAGTTTTGCCATCTTAATGGTAGCTTGCTTATGCCAGCAGTGAAGAAGCCTGGAGAGCAAGTGGTGATGAAATCGTGAAAGGCGTTTTCCACAGCTTGTTGAGAAATGAATATTTTTCCTTGTAAGAAGTGGTCAAGAGCCTGGAAGAAGCCGTAGTCAGTTGGTGCAAGGTCTGGTGAATATGGTGGATGACAGAGAGTTTCCAAGTCCAGTTTCTGTGGTTTGAATGGCATTGTTTTTTGCAACATGTGGTCTTGCACAAGGAATGGCCTGTCTCTATTGACCAGTCTCGGTTGCTTAATCACAAGCATTCTCATCATTTCGTCCAGTTGGTTGCAATAGACATGCGCTATAATTGATTGACCAGGTTTCATGAAGCTGTAGTAGATGATACGAGCTCTGGCCACCAAACAGACACTGTTAGCTTTTTCTGATGACTGTTTCATTTTGGACTGTGTTTCGACACTTCATCTTTATCCAGCCATTGTGCTGAACGCTTGCAGTTGTCAAAAAGAATCCATTTTTCATCACATGTCACAGTGTGGTATAGAAATGATTTGCCTTTATGTCGTGACAGCAAAGAAAGGCAAGCTTACAGACAGTTGCTCTTCTGACGCTTGTTTAATTCACGCAGAACCCGTCTCTCCAGTTTCTTTACCGTGCTGATTTGTTTCAAATGGTCTAATACTGTTGGAATAGTAATGTCAAACTTGCTGCTAATTCATGTGTAGGTCAAGATGGATTCACTTCTACTACAGCTTTCAGCTCATCATTTATTCACCTTGATCTCAGGTCACCGACATGGCTCATTTTCAAGACTAAAATCTCCAGAATGGAACTTCTCAAACCATTGACGTACTGTACATTCATTAGCCACGTCCTTCCCAAACATCTCATTGATATTTCAGGCTGTCTGTGTTGCACTGGTTCCATGACGTAACTTATATTCAACTTTTGACTAACCCATGGTTTCACAAAAATTGCTGCAAAAAAATTTTTGAAAGATAATCATAAGCCAAAACATGAATTTGAAAGAATAAGGATGTACCTTCACAATAAAAAAAAAAAAAACAACGAAAAACAAGAAGTATCAAAGTGAAATGTCAGAGATATCAACTGTGTCAAAGTTAGTGCTTAAGGAAATCAGACATTCCATACTTAACAACCTAATAATTAATGGCTAATAGAGCTGGTATTTCTACTGAGCCCCTTCCCTCCAAGTCCTCTTCCATCCAGAATTCTTTGGTAATCTCATACATGTTTTCCTCCATATTTAGAATTTTCTATAAGATCAATTTAAAAATTTCCTGGGGGATTTTTATTAAATTTTGTTAAATCAGTAAAATGTAAAAATATCTGCTTTCTTCATACTATAAATTCTGTTTAGAAAGGAAATTTGACTTCTTTGTTATGTTCTTTACCAGAATGAGATTGCATTAATTTTTTCCCATTTTAAATTTCCCAGTTTAATATACTTTGACTCTTTGAACAAAAGAAAACTTTCCCTTTTGCATTTCATTTAATTTGTCTATATGATTTTCTTAATGAATCTTTTCGTCCCTCACAGAGTGGGTTCAGATGGCTCCAACTTTATTTTCTAAATTTATTCCAAACATTCTCCCTCCGGCCGTGGAATCTGAACTTTCTGAATATGCTGCTCAAGATCAGAAACTTCAAAGAGAACTTATACAGAATGGTTTTACAAGGCAAGTTGCTTTTTTTCCTTTAGCAACAAAATATATCCATTTCCCTAGGCCAGTTTGGCTTGACAGGGGAGAGGTGTCAAGGTTTTTAGAATGGGAACTAACTGTCCAAGAGTCAAAGGTGCTGATGCCACCGTAAGAGGTAGTTAGCTCCCTTGTCTGTAGAAATTTGAAGCTGGGTTTTGATTTTGTGGAAGTGGCTCTTCATTATGTGGATTTTGAAAAAGGGATTTCTCCTTGTGTGGACAGTTAGTTGGGCAACCTCCAAGAGCTCTTCCAACTTTGATTTTCTCCTGTTAGTCCTGAGCATGTGGAAAAACACTGTAGAGATTTTATGATTAGTTACAATGTATTTTTATGACTACACTGGCAAAGAGGCTTTGAATTCTATATTTCATATTTTCACTTCTCTAAATTCTAGTTGTTGCTTTAAAATTGGGGTATTTCTTTATATGTGTCTAGAAAATTTGCCTCCCTTGTTTTTGATATATACACTTTGCTCATTTTTCTATGTTTTTTGCAATGTATCATGGCGATATCCCAGAAAATCTTACAAAGTATATTTTTCAACTAAAATACATTAATATAAAATTTTTGTGATTTCTTATGGGAAAATACCATATTACATGACCAAATCATTCAAGTAATACCTTATATTTTCATAATCTATACTCTTAGCACTTTTGCATGTCTTCTATTATTTGGATCCCTGACATTCAGGAAGAAAGTCGTGGAAAGGAATATGCCTGGCGTTTCTTATGCATAGTTGCGTCTACACATAGCAGGTTGAGTGTTGACTCACTGATTTGGCTAGGGCAGGGGATGGATATTTATCTTTCAGAGGTTCTGAGGCCAAACTGAATTTCAGAAAAACCAGCCTTGACTAGGATCACTATTACTAAGTCTCTAGTTTCAGCACAGATTAGGAAAGAAAGTAGATAATTTGTTGTTTGTTGGTCCATGGATTGGCATTTATTCCCTTTTTGTGTCCTGTATTTGTGTGGTAGTGGGAGCATGGAGTCATCACTGATCATTTATACCCTCACTGGCAGCTTAGCAGGAAAGGCTCAGTGAAGCTGTGTAGATAGGCCTGGAACACCTGGCTTACTGTGGCTAGGGGAAGGAAGGGCCAATAGGAAATGCTGGAATGTGCAAAGCTAGTTTCTCCTGCATGTGGAGGGGTTGGGTATATTAATTGCAATATTTCTGACATTAATTGCAGAATTTCTCAATTATTAATAGAGTGGTATTATTTCCATACACAGAATGAGACCATTTAATGCCGTATTAATTTTACTTATTCACTTTTGAGAATTAATTAGTACATTTACATGATTCAGACGTCAAAATAATATAAAAAGTATACGTTGAGAAGTTTTGCACCCTCCTCTCTGTCTTCTCCCCTCCCATCAAATGACCATTTTTATTAGTTTCTTGTGATTCCTTGTGGTATTTTTTTTTTTTACGTACAGATACAAGCAAATACAATATCTGTCATTATTTTTATTTCTTATACGTTCTTTTGTGCAGATATAGTATAACTTATTTAACCCATCCCCGGTAACTGGCTAGTTGAATTATTTCTAGTCTTTTGCTATTAAAGACAGTGCCGCAGTGAATAACCTTGTGTGTCGATAATTTTGGGCCTGTTGCAGGTATATCTCGAGGGTAAATTCCCAGAAGTGGGAAAGCTGAGTCAAGAGTACATGTGGTTGTAATTTTGATTAATATTACCAAGTTGCCCTTGGTAGGGGATTCTGCCATTTTGCATATTCACCAGCAAAGTTTGAAAGTGCCTGTTCTTTGTGGCCTTGCTGGTACTGTATGTTGTTATGCTTTTGGATTTTCGCCAATGCAGCAGGTAAAAATAACTTACTCAGAATTGTTTTAATTTGCATTTTTATTACTATAAGTAAAGCGGAGCATACTTTCATGTTTATATTTCTTTTTCTGCAAACTGCCTGTTAAAGTCCTTTGCTCATTTTTCTATTTGTTAGTCTTTTTTTCTTTATTTCTAAGACCTCTTTCTATAGTGAAGAAATTCTTTGTCCAAGACAAATATTTTTCTCAATTTGTCTTTGCTTATAGATGATTTTTTGTTTTGTTATACAGAAGTCATACAGAAGTATTTTTTATTTTTGTCTAACTATATCAGATTTTTGGGTTTTTTTGTGGCTTATGTATTTTGAGTTATAGTTAAAAATTTTTCCTTAAATATTTTTAAATAAGTGCAAAATCTGAGCATAATCTTGGTTTTTTTCTAAGATCACCATAATTTTGAAGTCTTTTATGCTTTTATTCATGGTTTTATTTTTTATTATAGCTGCCTTTCACTTTTGACTTTCATTCATGTCGTATTTGAACGTTTGCTTTTAATTTGGGATGAGCTTATTACTACCTGAAAAAAACAGTCTTCTGAAAACTTTTATTTGTGTGAAGCAGTGTAGGAATATAGCTCTCATGGCCTTCTCCGAGCACCTTGAGTTTGCCTTCCGGAACAACGTGTGGACTGTTTAAACATGTCCGAAGATACTTCCCTAATCCTAATTTTGAAACTGGAATAAGAGAACAAGGTGTAGGACTGCTTGGCGTATAGTGAGTCTTGTGTCAGATTTGCTTGGGATGAGATAAGTAACTGAGTCCTTAAATAGCCTCAGGTGACATCACCTTTGTACATGAAGGACTCACATGGCATTGTTCAGCTAAGGCCCAGTTGGTTCCATTCAGGGAAATACCTTGGATTTTTGGTATAAGATGGAATTCTTGTATACAGCTTCTGGCTGAGATTTAAATGTTAGGCAGTATTTGAAGAGGTGATAAAATGTCTTATTTTACAAACAGAATTGGGCCATTTTATAATTAAATTAAAACTTTATTATACATTTACTATAAGGATTAAACTCTGCCTCATAAGTTATTCTAACAGGTACTTCGCACAGAGTAGGCCCTACCAAAGCTGACCTTCTCATACCTGCTTCTGAGCTTACTCTTACTGGCCAGAAAGGACATGCACACGCCACACTTGGTAGCTGATGGAAAGGCTGTCTCTGCTCTTCTGCATGGATCTTCCACATTAATGTCTTCTTTGATCAGTGTTTGGCTAGGATTATTTTGGAAGAAGTGGTGTCCAGTGAGGCAAAAAAAAATTGAGCATATAGTATAGGCTATCTAATAAGAATTCTGTTACTGGCTATTCTGATATGAGTAGTCATTTTATGGTTTATGCCTAACCAGCCCATGATCCTGTCTGGTCTTGTAAACTACTTTTTCATGTAAGATGATGTTCTACTTATGATGTGGGGGTCCTAAATGGGTAGCACACAGCTTTAATGTGGAGGCTGCAGAGTACGTCTTTGAAATAATATGTGAATGTTGTCAAATTTATCCTCTTTTGCAGTTAATGGACAGATTCTCCTTTGAGCTGGAATTTTTGTGCAACATAATGTGTAGGTGCATGGAAATATAGGGTAGACTTATTTCAAAGCTAGAATTAACATATAAAAGCAATATTTTCTGTTTATCTCTCAAGACATAATTGAATTGATTGGGGAGGGGCTGGTGTCTGTCCTCAAAGATCACTAGATCTAAGTGACCTAGGTAAGAACCTATGTCTTTTAGCTGGGAGGGTCACCCCAAAATTTGGGCCTTTTCATTTAGTAATGGGTCTAGTTTTGAGACAGCTTTCCAGACTTCTGGAATTGGATAACGTCTTTGGCAGCACTTTTGTACATCACATTTATATTCTTTCTTCCTGCCTCCTTGTTGTTTTCACATCTGCATTTTTCTCCTGTTATGTTTGCATGTTCACTTTTTATTTAACCTTAGAGGGATGGTAATGAAGGTTGTGTCTAAAAGTTGAGGTTGCAGATATAAAATTCTCTTCTCTTTTGATCATTAACTTATTTGTTTCAGAATATTTGGTGACTACTACTGTGATGATACTAGCATAAATATTATAGCAACGTAAGACACTCAGTTGGCTTTCGCTAGGTATAGCGTTAACAATAGAGGTATTTAAAAAGTGGCATCAGGGCCCATCTGTTTAGAGTTCTTCAGTCTGCCAAAGGCTAGTTCATGCTAAGTGTTGTGCCTTGAGAAAAACCTTTCAGAGGTCACGTGATGTGTCCTCTTTCTGCCAGTCATAAGGCTCTTCACCTAGCCTAGCAAGAGATTTCTGCCCTGGTCCTAAACGTAACCAGAGAAAGAAAGTGGGGAACTTTGGTTGTCTGGGAGATTATTCAAAAGCAGGAAATAATGATCTGGGATAGCATTTTAATCTATCTGTGGGACTATTTATGAATTATTCACTGATTTGTTAATTCAGCAAATATTTATTGTGCCTTCTATGTGCCAGACAGTGCTCTAGGTACTGGGTTGAACAAGACAGGCAAAGTTCCTGTTTTCGTGCAACTTATGCTCTAATGTTGGGAGACAAATAATTACACGTAAAAAATAATTTCAAGTAGTAATAAGTACTGTGAAGAAAATGAAACAGAATGGGATAGAGAGTGAGTGATGGGCACGTGTGGGGGCTGTTCTAGCCAGCGTGTAAGGTAATGCCTACTGAGGAGGCGACAGCCCAGCCAGCGCATAGCCGATGGGGAGACGGTGTGCCACTGCCTGGGTGGGGAGAGAGTTGCAGGCAGAGATGATAGTAAGTACAAGCGTGCTGACACGTCCTAGGGACGGAGAGCCAGGCTGGCAGAAGCGAAGTGAACAGAGATGGAAGACGAGGTTGGAGAGGTAGGCAGGAGCCATGTCACAGGGCTGGGAAAATGGATTGGAACTGATTTTTAACTGTAATGGGAAGCCACTGAAGGGCTTTCAGCAGAGGCGTGAACTAATCTTATTTATTCCTTTATGTAAGATCACTCTGGCTTTTGTCTGGACTAACAATAAGGCTCAAGCCGTAGTGTAGAGAAGCGATGATAGTGGCTTGGATTGGGATTGTAGCAGTGAAGTTGGTGAGGAGTGGTTGATTTTGGATAGTTTTAGGTCACAGTGCTCCAGAGTGAGGGGAAGGGGGGAATCAAGGATGACAGGGGACTTTGACCCGAGTGGTTGGATGGATGGGGGTGCTGTTCATCGAGATGGAAGACTGAGGAAGGAGTGGGGATGGGGCGGAGCCAGCATCATATTCTGGCTGTGGTAAACTGGCAGTATATCTAGTCATCTGGGGACATGGTGACGAGGCAGTGGGACCTACAAATCTGGAGTGTAGGGAGCAAATCAGAGCTGGGTATAGAAATCTGGGAGACTCTGGCATGTAGAAAGTATTGAAACCATGATGGGGCTTTTATGATCACCATCCTAGACTAAGAAGAATGTCCGTGGAGAAGAAAAGATGGCCAAGGACAGACTGTGGGGCAGATCCAACAGAGGAGACTAGAGAGGGAGGGTGGAAGGAAGGTAGGGAGTGTGTGAAGCCTAAAGGAAAAAATGTTTCAGGAAGGAAGAGATCAACTGTAAAAATTCTGCTAAGAGACTGAGGAAAAAGCTAGTGAGTTGGTCATTATTACTTACTACTTAAGCATTTTAGTCATTTGTCTGGATTATTGTCTGAGAAGCTGGAAAGACAAAAATGGGATTGGTAGGCAACATAGGACCTACTCAGAACTTCTATTGTCTTAACTCTAAAGTGGAACTGGAACTTCTGTGTGTATTTGAGGATGAACTGGTTAATATACGTGAAGGTTCTCGTTCTTCCACCTGCAGAAAGGGTGTTAAGATACATTAAGATTGTGAGATTTTTTCCAAAGGCTTTAAGCAGTTTTTGGTTTCAAAATAGGGATTTTTAGTTACCCTCTCTGTTTCGTATTTGCAGTTTGCCTTAATGTGTGCAGGTAAGGATGTTGGCAGCAGAACACAGGTTTATCTTCAAAGATGTATTTTAGTCTGAACCCATTTCTAGAACTCGGTGTAAACCATCTTTATGGATGATCCTTCCTTCATTTAATAGCTTCCTATATTAAAAAGACAGCTCTCTTTAGCTAAGAGTATTCAGGTTATAGATGACTCAGTTTATGTTTAAGTTTAATGTCTATTATAAAATATATTGTTGGGTTAGAACTGCAATATCTGCTATATTTCCATTATCAAATATGTCAATTTGTTTCTCCTGTTTTGGTGTGTAAAGTCAGTTGTTGACTGCGTCTTCTTTTCTTATCCCTAGAGGTGACCAGTCCCGGAAGAGAGCTGGGGACGAGTTGGCTTACAGTAAGTAACGATATTCCTTCCCATTTTGATATTTTTGTGATGTAAGGCAGCCAGTGGTGATAGCTGTGTAGTGAATGGGATCATATCCATGGTGTTCTTGATGGTGTTCTCATAAGGCATGATGTGTGATCAAGGTCAGGCTGTTCTGCAAGCTGTGGCAGCTCTGAAGGCCAGTTGGTGGTGGGGTTCTCAGGCAGTTGTGAAGAGGCCACCAGATTCGTTAGTCTGTGTTGGGATAAGATGATGATGATCTCGGCCCCCTTGCACTGCCCTCCAAAGCCACATGATTTTAAGGGACTGGGGAAGGGGTAAGAAAAGTGTGTTGAATAAACTGATTTCTGCCATTATCAAATGCTGTCTGCAATTCATACTATTTCCTCTTCTGATGTGTTTTCAGACAGCTCATCAGCATGTGCAGGTTCCAGAGGGTACAGATAGTGAATGTAGTGAAAGTACTTTCCTTCCCGAAAAGAGGACACACTGGAGCTGCAGAGACTGTATTCAGAGCACAGTGGGGGGCCTGCAGACACTCAGGAGCTCTGTCACAAAGCTGTTCTTGGAGGAGGATGTTGGACTTCTTACTTTGGTTTGTAATTTTAAAAAACAAAAAACTAACAAAAAAAAAACTTAAAAACAGTTGCTGCTAGACTTGGGGGTGATTTTGAAATGGGACAATCTTTTAATGAGTTTATGTATAGATTCTGTGAGGAACAAGCATCTTGGAAAGTGACCATTGCTAAGTGAAATTCAACAGCCAAAATCAGCAGCTTCCTCCAAAAATATAAAAGCAAAAGAACCTTTTTTTTTTTTTGGAAGCACTTGTTTTGTTCATTTGTGGACTCGGCACTTCCATGTATTGGTTTCACATGTCAAGATATCTTTTGCTTTAAAACCAAGCAGATCATTACAATACAGTATTTTTCACCCATAATCAAAATGACTCCCTTTAAAAGAGTTGGTCTTTGTTTAGCATTAGAAAGTCTTGTTACAGGAAAATGCTAACTCTGCTTTTGCTAGAATGTTATCCCATCAGTTCACAACTTTTTTCTACTCTGTGCCTTGAGCTTTGTGCACTTTGCAACTGTGTAACCATGTTGTCAAACTCACAAATGCCTCCTGGAGAAGTTTATGGTATCCCAACCTAACCCACAAAGATGGCAGGTGTGACCTTGTACCAGGATGCTGATTAAGCGGGAAAATAGAAAGCTGTTGCACATTGGTCAGATTTGCCCCTGCTTCGCCAGAGCGTGTTCATATTAATGTTGGGGACCAACTCTTATAGAGCATTTCCATTCTCTCTGTCACTTCACATGATTTCACCAGCTGCTGTAGGATCGGCAGTACCCTAGGGGTGGGCGGTACTCTAGCACTAAAGCTCCCCTTTGAACGTTGTTGAGAGGCTGTTTCCTGTGATGCTCTAGGAAGCAGATACAGTTATTAAATCCAAATATAATCAATGATATGGGGTTTCAGTTCCATTTCATTTTAAACGAGTGAGATAATTACTTTTAAAAAGTCTGCAGTCTGCATCTTTTAAACATTGTATTTGAGTGTAATAGAGAAGAAGTGGCACTGCTGTTTTAAGACTCCCTTCCAGCTGCGGCAAAGCTATATTTTGTTTCTCCCCACCCACACTGCTGTTTCGTTCTTCTTCAAAGTCTCTGACGCTTATTCTAGCTGTTTTTGAAAGACAAAAGTAGAAACGTGGCAAGGGGAAAACACTTTTTCTTCTCATTTTGCTTGAATCTAAATTGAGCATAGACTTCATTCTGTTGGGCTATGTCAGACTAGTAGTATTTACCTCTTCAGAGAACTTGAGGGGAAAAAAGATACACCAGGGACACTGTCACACTTCTCATTTGCAGGTCGTTCATGCAGCTTCCTCTATATGAGTCCAGTTTGTCATTTTGGGGGTGTGGGGCGGGTGGGAGAGTTAGAAGTGGGATATTGGGAGCAAGTCAGTCATCTAATAGTAGAAGTCCTTGATTTGTAAAATTATTATATAGAGAAGTAAAAGTAAAGGTTGTCAGATTTATTTTTTGTAAGTACTTATCAACCAGAGTTGGTAGATTTTGTGGAGGACTTTAACTGGACTCATTTAACTCTGTAAACATCTTGGATTGCATCGATGAACACTGAATTACTGTAAGAATTTATACAGGCTCTCACGATGACCTGTACAGTTTGATTGCTACACCAGTAACCTTCTAGTATCACAGAAGAATTCCATTTTATCATGATGATCAAATTTTACTTTTCTCAATGGAATGCTTGCTGCAGGTTTATAAATAACACCTGGAATGGAAGTCTTTCTTGAGTGGTTTTAATAATAATTCTGCAAGGAGTAAAATTGGAACATTTCTTTAAATGTGGATGAATTCTTCAGGATCCTAATAATATACCCAAGTGCTTTTTGTGGGAGAGAGCATTCTTTTTTGGCCAAAAACAGAAGAACTTTCCCTATGGAAGCATTGCATTATGATGTGAATTAGCATTAAAATCTTTGGATGCTTTTGTGTTATTAAGTTAATAGAGAAATCTTTTATATTCTTTTAATTATTGTATATGTATTAACAAAAAGTGAAGTAAAGTTTGCAAAATTTAATTTCTCTAAATTTTTGCACAGTGACTGCAGCCAGCTACGGGTCAGGGCTTGGTACTACAGAGCCATGGTTGGAAGGCTCTCTAGAAAGGTGTACACAGTGTCCCAGTGCATGTGTCCTGCTCGTTACTCATCTTGACCCCCTGAGGTACACTGCAGTATAAAGAACCTATTTCTTTTAAGTTGAAATTGACTTTGCTTATTTATTGGGATTCTTGACAGAATTCTTAGTTTGCAACATGAGAGGAAATAAAGTTTTCTGCTCCTTCCCCCACCATCTTGTATTGACTAAACACTATTTGCCAGAAAGTATTTTCTTCTTATATGTTCTTGTATTCTTCTTGCCAGTACAGTATACAGTTTTTCTGCCCCAGTGAAATCCTGGCTTTTGTACCAAATCATTGAAGGCCCAAATCATCGAAGACAGAAAATTATACACGTAGATTCATTGTCAGGTTACTCAACATGTGCAATTGATTTGGCTAAACTGACGAGTATGTCTTTGCAGCCTGAAACTAAAAAGAAAGCCAGGTCAGTCATCTTGAAATCATAACATGGGAAGGCATAGATCGTAATTGTTTTGAGAGATGGTACATATTTTAAAGGTAGGCTGTAAGCTTCAGTAACAGTGTCAATTTCATGATCTTTGTTATCACAGCTGTACCCTAACCCGACAGGAATTACTGTTTTGTTTTCTGTGGGGCAGAAAGCAAAACGTGGTATTGTGACTGTTAGCCTAATATAGTTCTTATAAGAAGAAACACAAACCTGGATGCACGAGTTGTGCATTGTTGTGCATTTGTAGAAATGTTACCTTTTTTTCCTGCCCCTTTTATAAGTTTGCAGCAGTTACCTTCACTTTCCTTGAGGTCTAGGATGAAAGCTGATTTGTGGGTAATGAGACTGCAGAAGAGTGGATGCTCAGACTTGTACAGCTGCCACTTCCTTGCTGTATGCCGTGCTTTCTGTTGGGTTGCAAGTTTGCACACATGAATAATTCCTCAGGAAGAGTTTGCATGTGCATCACCTCGCAATATTCTGTACTGACCGAACAAGTGATTTGAACGTTTTTCAGAACAAAAATATAACTTCTAAATGGTGGTCCGTACATGTACTAGCAAAGGTAACGGTGATCTAGCAAACAAAATTGGTTTCTGCAGTTATAAAGTGAGCAGGCACACTTGTATCATAGTATTTAAATAATCCTACTTAATCACCCTTTAAACAGAGTAACCCTTCCAGATTTTGTCTTATTATTGAGGGCGGCTGTATTTTCTTCTATTTTTTTCTGATTTATAGCAGTTAATTATTTCCGTGATTATTATGCAAAAGGCATCGTCCTTGAGCTAAAATTTAATTGTTTAATAAGCAGCTATTACTAAAATAACTGAGCATTGTTTTATGAATATACACTAATCTGAGATATTGAAAAGCTTTACAACTAAAAAACAAAACAAAAAACCTGCATTAGCTATTCAGCCATTGTTTGGATGTTTTTGAGTTGATTTTTTTATGGTGTCTCACTGGGCTTTTTAACTTGGAATATTATGTTTACTTTAATCCAAGTCTAGGCCTCTTAAGGGGACCTAAAAATTAAAGATCAGAATGTCAGTCCTTTGACACCTGTAAGAGGTTTATCAGACTTTTTTGGTTGTGATTACTGTTTTCAATAAGACTGTGTAAGATGAAGTTCACTTTTATCAGAAGTTAAAATGGAGGTCGTAGGAATTCATAGCGAAATTGCTCTCCTGTTGTTTTCATTACCGTGTTGAAATTCACCCTAGTTTCTGGCCATCAGAATATATGAAAGGAGCCCTGTTCTTTTCCAAGTGAAATGATTACTCTTACGTCTCTATGTTGATTAACTGAAGTCATCACTGACACCTTCCCTCCTTCGCTGGCCAAGATTCTATTTTGAACCTTTCTCTTCAGAGCCGAGTGGAGTGAGTTACATACACTGTTTCTGCTTATGTCGATGGAGCGGCTGTGGGAGAATTAAAGAAAATGCTAATGGAGACCTATTCTTACGGGAACCTAGTATATAGTGCACCCCTGCTGGTTGAAAATTATCTTCATTTCTGGTTGGACTGCATTGTTGAGAAAAATGTTAATGGCTTACAGTTCTGGGAAATTTATAGTGTGACTCTGGGGTTAAGAATTCTATGGTTTGGAAAAAAATAAATATTTTGTATTGATTCTCACATGTCATTTCAATGTTGTGACTGTGTACCAAATGCTATAAGACTGTGGATAATCTCTTAGAAGGATGCGTTTTGTTAAACAGATGGCAATTTACTTGCTCTCATTAGTCCTGTTTGTCAATATTACAGCCATGCACTTCAGGAGAAATTATTCAAATGTGAAGTTACGGGGAGCTATGGCTAGGAACAGGAATCCATGTGAATGATTTGGAGGTCAAGTACTGGCAAGAGGCTTTTGCCACCCACCAGCACAGCCAGAGCAAGGATGAGGCAATGAAGTCTAGTCCCTGGTGGTGCTTGTTTGTCAGAAGTCATGGTGAGCTCAGAACAGGGTGTTCTGTACATCAGTTCTTTTATTAATCCAAGAAAAACAAAATGGTGGATGACACTCTTATTGACCTGGGATACAAAGCCACTGACTTTGGCTCTTGACCTTTAACTCTTGGTGGATTTTGAATCACTCCTTCTGTATTAGGGTGTGTGCTATCACTCTAAAACATTGTGGTTAATGAAATAAATCTTGTACAGATGTCCTTGGCCTTGTTATGTTATATTATAAGCCTTGTACAGATGTCCTTGGCCTTGATATGTGGTTCACTGGAACTTTGTTATTAATAGAGAACATTTGATTTTGCTTACAGTATATTCATAATGCCTCCAAAATGATAACCACTCTCAGCACATCTGTTGCCATAGTTAATTAGCCTGCAGGGTGAGTGTCAATCTTGACCTCTGTACCAGTGACAAAAGAACAAACTGTGTGTGTGTGTGTGTCGTGTGTGTAAACACACACATATATACGTTACATATTCTATATACATATATAGTATGTATACATATATTGGTGTATATGTAGTTTTTTTTTTTTCCTAACCCTGGTACGGTTTCTTTCTTTGTGGGCTTTTAATCAAAACTTTCAGACTTTGGGGGTTTTTTGCATGTATTGTACCATGCTTTTTCTATAATCCTTTGTGTTTTCTTGCTATGAAATTAATAATTTCCCCTAGGTTTTTTAACCTTACTTTATGATTTTAGTTTTTCTTGTTGTTTCTTCAGAAGTGTGCTAATTCCAATTCTCATCCCCCTTTTTTTTTAACCTTAGCTCTATTGTAATGTTACTGACTTTTTGCTTACCACGTACAGTAGAATTCAGTGACTTTATCTTTTCTTTGCATTTAAATCATCTCACAGTTTCCCTTTTCACTCTCCCCCAACTCACCAGCCAAGTAAGGTGCTATTTAAACCCTCTCCCTTCTTCTAACAGATTTTTTTAACTGAAACAAAAAACAAAAACTTTTTAATTAGAACCAATTCTGTGTATGTGTTTGTATGTATTTAATTTATTTCCTCTATTGGCCTGTTTCTCAATAATCCAAAACTCTAAACCATCTGGAATTTCAAAAACATGATAGTAGAAAGAATATAATACAGAGAATCTGAGAGCAAAGGTTTGTCTCAGCTTAACTAGTTGTGTTCTTGAGTTTTTTTTTTTGAAACTGCTTCCCCATATTAATATTAAGCCCTCCTCCCTCCTTAATTACTAGTGGTAGAGAGCCAGTAAGGTGTACAATTCTAAACTTTCTAATAATGCTCTTAAGTGTCGAATAATATACCTCAAAATATATACAGAAAACATGGACACAACTACAAGGAGAAATAGCTCGATCTACCAATCTGATGGGCACAGAAGACCAAATTATTGAGATTATTAAGAATATAGATTTAAATAGCATAGCTAGTAAGTTTGATCTGATGGATATACAGTCCTTACGTATCCTCGGGGATTAGTTCCAGGACCTCTACCCACAGATACCAGGATCCACCCATATTCAAGTCCCATAGGCAGCCCTCTGTATATGTGGTTTTTGTATCCTGTGAATACTGCATTTTTGATCCACCTTTGGTTGTGGACGCAGAACCCAAAGATGTAGAGGGCTGACTGCGTTTATTGAAAAAAATCTGTGTATAAGTGGACCACAAAGTTTAAACCATGTTGTTCAAGGGTCAACTCAACTGTATGTACATATATCTATATCTATCTATATATATATATACACACACACATACACACATATATGTAAAAAATTGTACCTTTCAGTAGGAAAATAAGTATTTTTTGCAAACCAAAACTAACAATGTATTTAAAGTATAATAAATCATGGCCAAGTTGGATTTATCTTAGGAATGCAAGATTGTTTTAATATTAGAAAATCAATTAATGTGACTCATTAATGGATTACAGTTTTGTGATCAGATTGTCTATGATAATTCAAAGAATCTACAAGGCAAATTAGAAGACTTAAGAGATTATCAAGGTTTCTGGGACAAAATCAATATGCACATACATGTCAATTTCATCTTTTTATGTAATAGCTACAAGCAGTAATGGGTTTTAAATTTTTTAAGTAAATTAAGAAATACAATTTATATTCAGAATAAGAAATATAAAATACCTTACCTAAGAATAAATCTTAATAAAAAAGTATGTAGCCCTTAATGAGAAAACAATTTAAAAAATCAAAACTTAATGGACTTTAATAAACGGAGGGATGCGCTGGGTAAGAAGACACCCAATATTATCTGGATCTCAACTCTTTCTCCAAATCCCAATGGTTTTCATTATGGAAGTTGACAAACTGATACCAGAATATAAGTGAAAGAGCAAAGGGCCAAGGATATACAAGACATTCATAAATAGAGTGTGAAAAGAACTAGCACTACAAGAGTATAAAACTTACTGTCAAATGTAGTGATTAAAACAGTGGGTGTGGGGTATGGAAGTATTTTATAAATAGAAAATTCAAACCATGAGCTGGGTGTGGTGTCCTGTAATCCCAGCTGCTTGGGAGGCTGAGGCTATAGGATGGCTTGAGGCCAGGAGTTCAAGACCAGCCTGGGCAACATAGCAAGACCCCATCTCCTAAAAAAAAAACAACAAAAAAATTAGCTGGGTGAGGTGGCATACCTGTAGTCCCAACTACTTGGAAGGCTCAGGTGGGAGGATCACTTGAGTCCAGAAGTTTGAGGCTGTAATGGGCTGTGATTGTGCCACTGCACTCTAGTGGGTGACAAAGCAAGACCCCCATATCTTAAAAAAAAAAGCCGTCAATTAAAAAGTAATTTGGCTACATTGATAGTAAGTACTTTTGTTTACCAAACATGCCATAGAGTGAAAAAATGAGGCCAGTCTGGAATAATATACAGATATTTACATACATACATAACTATTACTGTTAAAGAGCACCTGAATGCAAATTAATAATACAAACAACTCAGGAGAGCTGAACACAAAACACAGGCATTTCATAGAAGAAATAAACGGCCTATAAACATGAAAAGACATTCAGCCTTATTAGTAATCAGGAAACGCACATTAAAACCATAAATACCATTTCCTAGCCACCAAATTATAAAAAGTCCTGTGACGACAGGAACCTTCATCTTATACCTTGGTACCACAGCTTTGGAAAACAGTTTTATCTAGTGAAGTTAAACATAAGCATCTCTTATAGCCCACTGTTTATATTTGGAACTCATGCATGTGTACCAGGAAACATGTACAGGAATGTTCATAACAGCATTATCTGTAATAACCACGAAGGAAGGAAGGGAAAGAGGGAGCCAAATGCCCATCTGCTGCTGTACAGTGAATAAATGAGGTGTATTTGTGCAGTGGAATTCTGCAGAGTGGTGAGGTCATCATACCACCGCAGGAGTCAACATGGGTGTGTCTCAGAAATCACATTGCGTGAAAGAAGCAAGTCAGAAGAACAGAACTTTATATAAAGTTCACAAACAGGAAGAACTAAGCATATTGTTTAGAGATTCACCCACAAGTAGTAAAACTAAAGAAAAGAAAGAATTACTAATCTAGCATTCAGGGTCCTGGTCTCCTTGGGGGGCGGGGGGTGGAGGGGAATGGAACAGGGAGGGGCACAGGGGCTCGTAAGCACTTGATAACAAGAACATTCAGACCATGGGAGACATGTCGGGTCTCTCTGAATTAATACAAAAACTCAGTGCAAAGCCAATCCAGATACCAAACAGTATTTTTAATATAATTTAAAAACTTACATGTAAGTACAAACATAAGAATAGGAAAACCTTTATTGAAAGAGGAAAAATGAAACTTGCTGTACCAAAAACTACATCACTTTTTAAAAAATGCAATTAAAACAGTTACACTGGTGTGCACATAGACAAGTTAATGGAAAGTAGTCTAAAAAATAAATTCAGATACTTTTAAGAATTTAGAGTATGTTAAAGGTGGCTTTTTGAAATTCTGGCTACGATGGAGTATTTAATGAAAGGTGCTGGTATAAATGGAGAGAGACCCCGAGAGACCCTGAAACAGAGAATTTATCTAAGCTGTGCCCAGATTGCTGAGCCAGGGAAACCCTGAAAGAATGTGTGTTGTTTTAAGCTACTAAAGTTTGAGGTGATTTGTTACACAGCAATGGATAACTATTAGATACCTGGCAGGTATGATTCCTTTCATACCATTTACCAAAAGAAATTCTGGGTGGACTAAACATTAAAGGAGAATTGTAAAAACCAGAAGATAATGTTGGGGAGGGGGGTTGGAGACGTTTGTTCTAGGGTACAAGCAATGGCATGAAACAGTAAACCCTGTGGAAAGCCACTCACCTGCCTTTGAACTCCGTAGAGCGCTCACCCCCAGCACATGTGTATATGGATATATACATATATATTTTTAAATGTTTAAATTTGAATATATGCTACTATACTAATACACATAAGACAGAAGAAATAGAAAATAAAAAGATGAGATAAAAATGTTTTAAAATATTGTTTGTGGTATTTGTGGTTAAAAACCTTTCTATAAAATTTTACTTTCTTTTAGTGAGAACAATATGACTAAAAAATGCTTTGTTTTTGAAACTCCTAGTTTTAACACTATGAAAACAATGTTCTGGTCTTAAGGTAAGTTTATTTTAATGCTTGGTTTTAGTGGCTATTATAGCTGCAAAAGCCACTCATTAAGATCTGTGGCTCCGAGTATGGCTGTGCTTACTGAAAAAAATTTTCCAGTTCCATCCACCAATTTCGCAAAGGTATTTGTGAGGTTTTTGTAATAAATTTCCATCTTCCTCGATGTCAGTTGGGAACGACATTTCCCAGTGTTGTTCTTGCTGAATAATTAGAAGTGTTGCATTTTACTATTGCTAACAAATGCGTTCAAACTCTATTGAAACTTACTTTTGACTCTCGTTTCCGAAATTTAAGTGTGCACTTTTAAGAGTTTTTATAGGTCTCAGTTTTTTGGGCAACATGTTTTCATCAAGCCGGAAACGTTTCTAACCACTTCAAAATGCTCTTAACATGAATCTCTTTTGGAAAAATAACTACTTTCTTGCTCGTGGTTAGTGGGTCATGTTTACCTCGAAGGGCTGGATAAAGCCTTCTTTTTGGAGTACATATTACTTACTGATAGTTGTCACCATAGGAAAGGTCGGCAGATTCAGACATTTTCTTTTTATCAATAAACAATGTATAACATCTTAAAGTTTGACAGTATTTTTATATGTTACTATGAGATAACCAGCAAACCTCTTGGGGGGTTTAAATTTGTTCATCTCACTATAAACTATTGTAAGGTTGTCGCTGTGTAGGACAGTAAGATCTGTAAGTGCAGCTGGCTGGTGGGGGCACACAGCTACAATATCCGGAAGGGAATAGTGCCCTTGTTGATCACTCCGCACCGTGGAGCTCTCGCCGCTCCTCCGAGGGTTCCTCGCTCCCTCCTAGTGCTGCCTGAGCGCTTGACGTGTGGACTGTGTGCGTGTCAGGTATCGGTAAGGCTTCTTTACTCTTAAAAACATGTTTTCTTCCTGCACCTCGGTGGATCATCTTGTTCACTTTGGAGACCACTGGCTTAAACAATAAAGGAATTTATTCCCGCACAGAAGCCCCCAGGTTTGACAGTTCCAGGGTCAGTACATACAGCAGCTAGTTGACATCACCAAGTCCTGGGTTTTTGCCAGGTTTCTGCTCTGCCAGCCTCAGTATTTTAGCTGTCCTCATATTGCTCCCCTCACGGTCGTCACTTGGCTGCTCAGATGTGACAACGACCAGTCGAAGAAGAGGGCTTTTGTTCCTCAGCATGTGTTTTTTAAGAGCAGTGAGACTTCATGGAAGCACGCCAGCCTGTGTCTTGGCCTTCCCCGGCTACTGGCTAGGGAGTCCGCAGCGCAGAATCCGGGCCCCACTGCAAACGGACCTGCACGTCCACCTTCTTCTCCGAGGCCTCGCTGCTGCCTCGCCTCCGAAGTCCTGCGTTTGACAAGTCTGTCTCTCCGGGGAGGTTTCTCTCCATGCAGTTGCTGCCTTGTTTCCAAACCTAGACCAGCAATTCCTAACCCTGTTGGGCTAGCCACTGTGGCAGCACTATCAATTAGTGTGAAGTCAATGGAGCTCTTGGAAAGACTGTGGGTAGTGTTCTTTAGCCAAGTGGGTGCTTTTAATGTGCTTGCTCTGTGCTGTCCATATAACTGAGAACGCTTCTTGGAATGTTTGTACTTCCTGTCTCCCCAGGCCTTCATCTGTCCTCAGGCCCTTGAAGTCAGGAAGGCAGAAGTCATGATCTCTGTTTGGGTGTGGTGGCAAAACTTGGGCTTTGGATTATAAACGAGCAGGGTTCAGCCTCAGCTCTCTTCTCTCCTAGCGATGTGCTTTGGGCAGGTTACTTGTCCGAGCCTCAGTTTCCCCTATGTGAAGCAGGGATAATTCCACCCAGCTGTGGAGTGTTCTGAGGATGAAAGGAGAGACTGCACGGAAGTTGCCCAGCACAGAGCTGGGTGCTGAGCAGGCACCCAGTAACGGCCAGCTCTCTCCCAAGCCCAAGGCCACACGCCTACTACTAGTCCAGGCAAGCCCACGTGGGCTCTCCACAGTACCAAAGAAGAGGTCTGGGTGACTTAGTAGGATCCTTTCTCTAATCCTGAAGACCATCTACCGGATAAAATGACTCCTTTTAAGGAGGTCGATCCCCAGTTCTCTCTGCCTGTGACCTGTCACCAAAACCAGTCAAGTTTTGGGGCTGCTATTTTGTGAAGATACATCCTAAGGGAAGGTGCTCGGCTTCCTGGGTGCAATGGCTGTTGGATATGTCTCAAATTTACCCAGCAGCTATCCCACAAGAGCTTCAACAGAAGCCAAGGGTGGAACTGAATTTTACTCAAAGTCATTCAAGTTTGATTTTTTATTTTAGCAAAACCCTGTTGCAGCCCCTCTGATTGGACAGTGGTACCTCGCGCAGGCTCTGAGAAGCATTATGGGTGGTGAGCAGATCGCTTCTCCCTTTGGGACTAAGGGCTGAAAAGAGACACAACGTATTGTTTAAACCAACGGCCTTCTCCATGAGATGAGGCGTGTTAAAGCAGCAAGCAGTGATAGTTGGGCCTAAACCTTGCTTCCCCTTCATGCAGGCCAGAGAGGGGAGACTGAGGCCTGCAGTATTTGGAGAAAGAAACAGTGTGGCAATTTAAAGACATGTCAAGCAGACCAAAGAAATACTTTATCTCAGACAAACAGGGTGTTTTTTGTCTTTGTTAGTTACGATGAGGCAGACTTCTCCGACCTGTGGTGTTGAGATAGAAGTTTGACAGAGCTTGGGGCCCCCTCCCCAGGGCAGAAGTCAGACGGAGGAGGGGACAGATCTTTTCCTGGGTGCCTTTTGGTTTTAGGTGCAACTGATGGAATTCCTGGATCCACCTGGAAAGCTGAAGTCTGTTGCCTTCCAAACCCCATTGGCTCCAAGAAGAAGGGATAAACCTTCTTTCAGAAGAATTCCAAGTAATAAATGCAGAAAGAATGGGGGAGGAAAGCCATCAATAGAACGTGACATAATAATGGCTACAGGCCAGATCAACTGATGAATGCTGGGTTGGTGGGTGAAAGTTTAAGAGAAAGAGGATAGTTGCAAAATACTGATTCATTGCCTTGGCGGTTCTAGACGGATGTCTGTGAGTTTCTTGGTTTTGATGAATGGACCACAGTTGTGTAAGGTTTTAACACCAGGGGAAGCTGGATGAAGAATTTACAGAAACTCTGCATTATTGTTGCCACCCTTCTATAAATGTAAAATTATTTTTTAAATATTTTTTTTAGTCTCATGGGTTTCTCAGAGGCTTATAAAGGGGCATGAGATACCAGTTCTCACAGGAATCTGAGCCTCTAATTCCTCTTTCAGAAGCCACCAGGGAGCTACAATAACTCCAATGTGCACAGGGCTGATGGATCTGATGGTCAAGTTCCAAGTTCATAAAAAAAAAAATTGTTTTGACATAATTTAAATGTTTTTCTTTAAACCAAAGCGTTGGCACTTAAGCTGACGTGCAGATTCACCTGTGCTTTGCTGGCAGTGTTATCTTGCTGGCTTTGACTGCACTTTTGGCTTCTAGTCAGGGACTGGAGAATGGAATTGACATTTGTATAGCTTTGGCCAAAACATCACTGCAGCGGGTCAGGGGAAGCTTCGGAAGCAGCCATTTGAAGTCCCTGGGAGCTGGTCTGCTGTAGCTTGAGGTCCCTGTGCAAGGAAGCGGCTCCGGCTCTCCTGGATTCCTCGCACTCTCCCCTCCGGCTGTCCACGGATGACCTGGTTGTGGTCAGACTCGCCCAAGTCTCCACAGACCTGGAGTCTCTGAGTCTACGGAAAACCCGGCTAGATCCCACGGGTGATCCCAGGCGGCAATGTGAAGTGTGGAACTGCTTCAGAGCTACACATTGAGCGAGGAGGAGATTAAAGGCACCAGGCCCATCTGCCAATACCGGAAGGACATCAAAGGAAGAAAGCAGGCACGAAAGGGCTTTCTCCTGGGGGTGCTAGCTTACCGGGCAAGGGCGCCTTGGAAGAAATACGGGAACGATCATCCAAGTGAGAGGCAGGTGCCATGGGGAAGCTTAGACGCAAAGCACTTTTGAGAGAAGACTGTCGGTCACATCAGGCCCTGGCCATGTCCACCCAGACAGGCCACCTGGGGCTAGAGCCAGGGCCTGGGAGAGACCTCGTGGGCAGGAGACACAAGGACCTGGAGACTCAGAGGTGACGGGAGTGAGCAAGTGGCGGAGCTGGGACATTGGCCAGGACTTCTGAGAGGCAGCACAGTGCAATTGAAAGAGCAGAAGCTTCAGACTCAGGGGTACCTTTGGGGTCCGCTGGCTCCAGGCCCTGTGAGTTGTGTGTTCCTGTGCGGGTCACGTCAGCTCTCTGGGCCTCGGCTTCCTCTGCTGTGAAACCAGAGCCCTCCGGCCTTCACCTTTTCCCTGGCTGCGTGTTTCTCGCCTTCCGGTCTCGGAGTAACAACTGCCCGTCCTGTCGCTGCGTCCACTCACTCTTTACTGAGTGCTCACTGGGTGCCTGGCACCGTGCAGCGCTCTGTGTCTATTGGCTCAACTCCTTCAACAGCCGCATTTTCCAGTGAGAGCTGGAGCTCAGCCATGAAGCGACCTGCCCAGCGTCACCCAGCTGTAACAGAGCAGCTGGTCCTTAATGGTCACACACCGTCAGGGGTGGATTAAGGGCTTCAAGAGGTAACCATAACACTCGGCCTGGCAGAGCAGGCACCCGGTAAGTGCCCACTTCCTCCCTGTGGCCGCAGATCAAGCTGTGCTCCACCATGGCTCAGCTGCCTACATGGCGGAGGAGCCCGAGGGCCACGAACTCAGCTTCCCTGTGACCAGCAGGCCATCTCTGTGTCAGCAGCATTCTCTGTTGGGCAGTGTCTCCTAAGCTCTGAAGGATCTCTGGGCCTGCAGACGGAACCCCAGGAAGTGGGAGGTGCAAGACCAGACTTTTGGGACACATGGAGGGAGAAGTACCCTACAGGGCTGTCAAAAGCAGGATGTCTCAGCAGAGCCAGAGACTCCCTAAGCTAAAATGACACAATTGAGTGGCTAATCATTGTTTGCTATGGGGAAGGAGAGAGGTGCAAGCCAAAGTCAAACATACTCAAGGGAGAGCTCATCCTAAAATCTGGGTCAGACTAGGAATTTGGCTCCATCACCATTAATTCACTAGACCAGTCACTGAGCCACTCTGACCTCCAGTCTCTTCGTCTATAAAACAAAGAAATTGGCCCATAGTTGTGGACACTGTTGTTTGGGTCTGCTCAGCTTCCATTTGCCATTCTTGTAATTTGCTTGGGGGAACTACTTCTCCACGGTCAACATAGTTTTGGGGGGCTGCTGGTGAAGAGGTTCTTCCTCCCTCAGCCAGCGGATGGGTGTGTAACCCGAGCCAATCAGTCCGTTTCTTCTGGAGTTCGGGTTGTGTTTGGGGCAATTTGAAGTCTGCAAAAGGGAAGAGCCAGCTCTTCCCCAGAAAAGAGACGCCCAGAGACCGTGCTGGGGCCCCTGCTGCCGGGCCCCCGGAACTGTTTGACGCTTGCCCTCCGAAGGCTTCAGCACCACGATGGCCTTGTCTTCTTCACCTTAAAGGGTGAGGGTCAGTCTTGCTGCTTGCAGGCCATGTACAGGATCTCTGGGGTGCTCTTGCTTTCCGTGTAACCCCCTTCCTATAAGTGGGGTCTTCATTATCCGCTTTGGAACATTTATTTGCAAACAAATAAATGAATACATTTAAAAGGCAGTGGCTTGCCAGTTTCTTCCCTCTTCTGCATTTTCTCTCTGTGAAGAAAGAGGAGACTGGGTTGATCCCCGAACCAGGGATCCTGGAGTGGAGTGCCCAGGGACACAGTCCCTAAGAGCCCCCGATCCTGGTCACCCCCTGGCAGAGAAACCCAGGTGTCCCCTCACGCCGGTGTCGCAGGGGCACCTGCCCAGCTCCAAAAGAGCAGGAGGAGCGAGCTCCGGTGAGCGAATGCCTGCGCACGGGTGATGGCACGAAGCCCTGGTCCAGACCGTTTAACGAACCGCAAACACGCATAGTCGCGTCTCCTCCAGCTGACCGTCTGTAAATTGCCTTTGCCCTGGTGCCTGACAGGGTGGAAAACGCATTTCCATCTCCAGGCTGCGGTGCGTGTATTTCTGCCTCCGCAGCGGGAGCTCCGAGCTGCGCCTACCGGGCTGCGAGGGGACCAGTGTCCCCCGGGAAGGCGTGGGCAGGCGACGGGCCCCATTCAGGGACCCTTGCCCACACATAGCAGGCTCCCAGGGGCTGGGGTGGGCAGGTGAGGGCAGCCTCAGTTTCTCTTCTCTAAACGAGGTGCCTGCTGAGTGAACCCTGGCCATGTGCCAGGGGCGGTTCCAGGCACTTGTGACATTTTCTTTCTCCCACGGGGCGGGCACTACCACTCTTCCCTGCATTTTCCACGTGAGCTTCGTTGCTGGGTCCCGAGCAGGGCTGTCTGACTCCAGGGGCACTTCCCGTGCACTGGTGGCACTGTGATGCCAGCCACCCTATTGTCCTCGGCGCCCCGCCCTCTGACACTGCGGCTCTGCACACTGGGCCCAGCCACGCTGGTCATGGTGGCGCTGTAGGTCCCACCTACTTACTTGGAGGGCTGCTCCGGGCCTCCTCCTCCGTCCGTGGCTTCCACCCAGTGAGACGGAGAGGAGTGAGAACTAGACGCTGCTGGATCCCTTCCCGGTGTGCAGTCGTGTGCTGGTTAGGAGCACAGGCTTCCACGCTCTGCCGCTGCCGCCGTGTGACTCTGGTCTCTGTCCCCCACCGGTATACCGGGGGATGCCTGCTGCTAGAAACGAGGCTAGTGCTAGCATTGGGGAAAATTAGAGTAGCTACAATTTCAGTGAGTTGAGATGACTTTTCTCTTTAAAGGAAAGCAGTTACCGCTTAGTGTTGAAAAACCAGCAGCAGTTACCATCATACCGTCTACCAAAGCCCATTATTCAAGTTGCCTTTTAACTTTCTCTTCTTTGGGCTAAAATTAGATTCTTGTTTTCTTTTTAACTTGATAAACAGTCACTGAGCGGCCTCCGCGTATTAGATTAGACGATCTCCATGGTAATCCGGAGTGCCCACATCTGATTAAATCTGTGCCCGGCCTCCGTCCAAGGCTGCAGTTCCTGAAAGGCGTCCTTGTGTAAAAACACGGAGGCTTTCAATTATCGAGGGCTTCTGTTGTTGGGCTACGCGCTGAGCACTTCGTGTACAAGCGGGCCTTGAATGACCCAGACAGCCCCACAAGGCAGCTACTGACATTTCCAACCCCATTTTGTAGATGGGGTAATTCGGGTTCAGAGGAATTGGTGACTCATCCAAAGCCCCCCAGACGCAGGGAACAGAGCTGGTTTCAACGCAGGTCTGATCCAGGGAGTGTCACAGCGGGAACGAGGCTCTGAGCCACCTCCGCATGTCAGCACTTAACAGGAGCCAAACGTTCACCCCCAAATGCTGCTCAGACTGGCTCATTTGGCAGCTTCCTCGGACTGGAGCTGGAAAGCTGTTAACTCAGCCTGGCAGCCCTGAGCTCCTAATTCCGGTCTAATTGGCCCTGATGGGCAGTTAGAGACGTGATTAATAAAGCAGGGAATGAGTTAGCACCTGACTGCTAAGTGGGCAGGCAGCCTCTTCCCAAGCAAGGGGTCGGTGGGGACTGGGAGCTTGGGAGCTCTGTGGCGGACGGCTCTGTCCCCGACGGCAGGGCGGGGCGGCTTAGGTCTGGGTGCAGAGGTGGAGCTCAAGTTTCTCCCTCCTCTCCCTCGTCTGCTCAGAAACAGAGGGGGGCGGGGAACATCAATTCAGCCCCAAGGAGTCAGGAAGGACCCGAGAGACACACACTGAGCAGCCTGCACCACCCCGTGTCCCCCACAGCTAGCCCAGAGAGTAGACGCCCTATTATTCCCAGTTTTCAGGTGACGACTGAGGCTCAGAGAGGTACCCGGGGTCGCACAGCCAGTAGGTGGCAGAGCCGAGATGGCCAGACCCAAATCAGAGCCCCACCTGGAACTAGACCCCAGCCCAGGAGACCCGCTTCTTCCTGAAGACCCCATTGGGCTGACCCCACCACCTGGCCTGCATCTGCTTTGCCGACTAAAAGAGCTGCCTGCCCAAAGCCTGGGTTCCCTTAACGGCAACTGAGCTTTGTCTTCCTGCAAGAGTCCAGAGCCTCATGTCACCACTGCCCCTCACCCACCCGCAGCCAAGGCAGCATTTCCTAGAGCTGTGCCCAGGTCCTGGCATCCCCTGGCCTGGGGCCCGTGGCCAGCCGGCTGCCCTTTTGTTTCCTCACTGGCAAGAAAAGGGG
Organism: Avahi laniger; assembly: GCA_963575035.1. Lineage (NCBI taxonomy): Eukaryota > Metazoa > Chordata > Mammalia > Primates > Indriidae > Avahi > Avahi laniger. The sequence goes on from CAUYSK010106099.1 coordinate 29,182, forward strand.
GCTCCTAAACTTCAGTGTGCAGAACTGTCATTAAGGGAGCTCATAAGTAATGCGGTTTTTCCCGTCCCCCCCCCGCCCTCCCCACCCCCCCAAGATTCTGACTCTGTAGGTCTGGAGCGGGGCCCAGAAACCCACATTTCAGCCTCATGCTCCAGGTGACTCGGACGTGCGTGGCGGGTCCACCATACGAGGGACGAGTAGGCTAGATCAGGTCTCGGGTTCTAACTTATATATTGTGTGCGAGTTGTCAGAATCAGAATGGAGTCACTAATGTCAAACAAAATCCTGGCAAACAGAGCCCAGGCAGGCTAGGAAGAGAGAGACGTTCTCACACGTGCATGCCTCATAACAAAAACTAGCACAAAAGATCTGCAAAAACCACAACCTTGCACAAAGGCCATCGCAACCTTACACAAAAAATTCTTCTGCAAAGACATCCGCCCAGCAACTGTCTGTCCAACCCTGGACTGGTATCCCCCTTGTTATTGATCTTTATAGCTAAGGATAATTATAATATTTCAAAACAATCATGTGATCCTCATTTCTTCCTTTTAAAACCCTCCCTGAATATGCATATTCCCATTGCAATGCTCTACCCCACATGACATCGTTAGGGCATCTCCCTGTTTGTTATTTAGGTTAACGGTTGTCTAACAGAAGACTAATTCTTAAGTCATGTTTGTACTTTTCAACTGGAGTTCACACTGCCTTCCCCTCCCACCAACCCCCAGTGCTCCCGGCCTCCCCGACAGGGATCCATGCAGGGCCCCCGCCCCTCGCCACAGCTCGGGCAGGGATGCCACATCTTGGTGGCTGATCAGTCCCGGGGAGCTTGCTGTCTGTCTGCTGGCGCAGAGTGCGGTGATTACCCAGCGAGCTGGCGATGGGGTGGGGGCTTTGGAATGGAGCCACCCCAGAGCCCTGTGCAATCAAGGGCTTAGGTTAATGGGCATACACAGGATTCTTGATTTCCTCCAATAAATGGATTTTGAAAGATGATTTGGGTAACCAGGCCCAGCCCATTCATCTCCCAGGGAAGGAGGCTGGACAGGAGGGCAAGGCTCACCGCCATGGGCCTCGAATGCCAGAGCAGAGACTCTTCAGTCATTCAAGGACGACATGAGCATTGCCTGCGGACCTCTGACCGGAAGTGCCCTGTTGAGAGGGTTTGAGGGCCTGGCGCAGACCTCGGGCAGGGTTTGGACCTTGCTGGGTGGAGTCTCCCATGTGCCACCCTCTACCTGGCCTCCCTGGGGCTCCCTACTGTGAGGCTCTTGGGAAGGAGCAGAGCAAGAGCTAGGAAGAGTGGACACCACTCTGGGGCCAGGCTAGACCGGCCCAAGGAGCACCAGGAAGGGGCAAGCGTAGCCCAGGTGGGCACCAAGCCACATCACCAGCTGCTCAGAATTCTCTCCGCAGACGCATGGCTGACCTGGCACGGACAATGACAGCAGACTGACGCCAAAGGTGGGTTCGAGGAACACCAGTCTTCCAGAGTCAGGAGGAGTCCTCATCCTCACCCTCGTGCTAGCAGCCTCTGTTTCTTGAGCGCTGTGTTAAGCTCTCTCTTTGCACACCTGATCTCATTTCACCTTCCCAGTAGCTCTGTGAGGCTCAGAGAGGTTAGGCACTAGCCCAGTGTCACACAGCCAGCAAGCATGGATGCAAACCATGTTCTCCGGCTCTGGCGCTGGCACCCATCAAGCTAGTTGTTCATGCAACAATTATTTATTAGATGTTTATTTTGTGTTGGGTACTGTCCTTGCAACCAGTGGGGGTCCTAAAACTCCCAAGCACAGGTCTAGGGCTCCAGCATCAGTCCCATGTCACCCTTCTGGCCCTAGTCCCTGGGAGGCTGATGGGATCTGTTTGTTGCCAGAGAGACAAATGCTCCCACTTCAACCTGTGGAACATGGCAGAGGAACAGTCTTCCAAAACCTCCCGTCGGGCTCGGGCAGGTATATTCGCCAGGGGAGAGCTAATCCCCACCCACAGCTGCCCTCTGAGCGAGGCCGCCGGCGTCAGAAATGCCGGCAGGGTGGGGCTGGAGCACGCAGAGGGGTGCACACAGCTCCCAGCCTCTCCTGGCGAGGATTCTAAGTCTCCCTGGACAGCGTTCCGGCTCTTGCTAGTGGGGCCACCCAGGACTCTCATTGCCTTCATCTGACACTTGCTTCCACCCTCCCCAGAACCCCAGAATGCCCTCCCTCTCTCCAAGCTCAAAAGGCACACACCTGGTGTGCGGGGAGATGTGCTCCCCAGAGCAGACTTTTCTGGTTAACTCACGCTCCGCCCCCACCCTTCTACTCAACCATTCTGAGCTTCCTCTCAGGGCAGGGATTACTGTGGACCCGAGATGAGAGCCGCACCGTCCAAATCAGTAGCCACTAGGCACGTGGGGCTCGCTAATTCGATTTAAATTTATGACCCTATGGAAGTCCCACCGAGTGCTCAGGATGGCATCTGGTCATTTCCACATTCCCGTCTCTTTTCCAGGAGGTCGAGGGCTCGTGAACTTTCTCTCATGAAAATTCGCACATATGTGTGCGTCTGTGTGTGTGTGTGTGCGTGTACTCATGTGTGCACACGTATTTTTAACTTTTTAAGAAGACCACCCTATGCAGATGGATCCTTCCATTAGTTTACTAGGCATGTAGTCCAGAGAAAAGAATCTCAGAGTGAGATCATGTCACATACAGTTGGGGAAACTGAAGCCCAGAGGGGGAAAGAGACTAGCCCAGAGTCACACAGCAGCCTAGTGTCAGGATCAGGCTTCCTGATTCCTTGTCTAGAATGAGTCTCTGGAACTCAAGGTAGCGATGGTCTGAGGTTTGAGCTATGGTCTGTGCTGGGGAGAGTTAGAGGGCTGTTGAGAAGTCTGCAGAACCTTGACATTGGAGAAAGTGGAGGAAGTTGATCAATAGCAATCAATTTCTACTGCTCAGCAGTCAAAGGGCAACTGTCAGAGGGAGGAGGCTCCTGCCTGCAGATCCGTGGGTAGCCAAACACCACATCTCCAGTGCGGCTTGCTACATTTATTATTCTTGATTTAATCTCTTGTGTAGAAATCACTCACATGGTTCCAAAATTTTAAAATATAAAAAAGCAAATAGTGAAAATTTTTATCCTGCATCTCTCATCTGCCCAGAATCTCTCTTGTCCACACGTAAGCAATCGTGTTAAATAGCTTCTCGCATCCTTCCGGATTATCTTTGTGTAAATGCAATGTGCAGACACAAATGTATGTTCTAAGTTCTCCCTCTCTATCCACTGTCCTTCACTTTTGCTTGGACAGCTCCTCCCTGCAGTGCAGAGAGCCTGTCCCCTTTCTTTTGTCCAAACTACATGACATTCCATTACACTGACGTATCCAGCTAGTCCCATGTGGATAACCGTGGAGGTTGTTTCAAATCTTCGGCTAGTGTGGGTATCCTGGAAGGAGAATCTTGTGTATATGCCATTTGGAACATGAGCACATTCATCTCTGGGATTAATCCCCAGAAGTGGAATTACTGGATAAAATGACATATACATCTAAATTTGGCTTGCTATTGCTAAATCAGTCTCCTTAGAGGTGATACCAATCAATTTAGATTCCTGCTACCAGGAATGAGAAGGCCTGTCTACCCACAGCTCACCAAAAGAGTGTTTTAATAACACTTTTGGATTACTCCCAATGATATAGGCAAACTAGGGTATTTCAGTACAGTTCAATTTGCATTTCTCTAATTTTTTTAAGAGAAAGGGGTCTTGCTCTGTCACCCGGGCTGGAGTGCAATGGCATGATCACAGCTTCCTGCAGCCTTGCTTGGGCTCAAGGGATCCTCCCACCCCAGCCTCCCAAGTAGCTGGGTCTACAGCTGTGCACCACCATGCCCAGCTATTTGTGTTTTTTTCTTTGTAGACATGGGTCTCACTATGTTGCCCAGGCTGGTCTCAAACTTCTAGCCTTAAGCAATTCTCTCATCTTGGCCTCCCAAAATGCTAGAATTACAGAAGTGAGCCACTGCACCCTGCTTGCGTTTCTCTAATATTGATTAAGGCTGAGCCCTTTTTCACATGTTTAGGGGACATTACGTTTGCTGCATTTAGTCAGCCCTAATTCTTCTTGATAATGGACCAAGATTCTCTTTTTACTTCTAATCTGTAAAAAATTTAAAATACAGAACAGAGAACAATTGGATCAAGGCTCTAGAGTTGTGCTCCCTAAAAGAACTTCATGTGAAGATGGAATGTTCTAGTTCCATCTGCACTCTGCTGATGGATCCTTCCATTAGTTTACTAGGCATGTAGTCCAGAGAAAAGAATCTCAAAGTGAGATTGTTTCACATACAGTTGGGGAAACTGAAGCCCAGAGGGGGAAAGTGACTAGCCCAGAGTCACACAGCAGCCTAGTGTCAGGATCAGGCTTCCTGATTCCTTATGTAGAATGATTCTCTGGAACTCAAGGTAGCGACGATCTGACTCTGCACTTTCCAGTATGGTAGCCACTGGCCACACGTGGCCATTGAGCTCTTGAAATGTGGTTAGTGTAACTGAGAAACTGAATTTTGAATTTCATTTAATTTTAACTATCAATAGCCACATATGGCTGGTGGCTCCTGTATTGTATAGCACAGCTCTAGACGCAATAAACTGGTAGCCGCAGGGTCCTGCATTCCAGGAGACTGAACCGTTTGTTCAGTAAAGAACGGAGTGAGGCTCTCTGAAAGAAAATTATGTTTATTAGTGAATGGGACATTGCAACAGGAATACATACGTGTGCCATAGTAAAGTATGTGTATCCAGGGAGGTAAAGGAAGACACAGGTTTTGAGAAGAAAAATAAGGAGCTCACATGACTGTGTTAGATAATTATCCTTGACTACAGGGATAGGTAAGAAGGGTGATGCCAGCCCAAGGTTGGACAGGCAGTTGCTGGGCAGGTGTCCTTGCAGAGGTATTTTCTGTGTGAGGTCGCCACGGCCTTTGTGCAGGGGACGGTTTTTGCAGAGTCTTTTGTGATAGGAGTTTATGCACAAGCACTCTTCTCCTCATGACTTCTCCTGCTCTATTTGTCAGGATCTTTTTTTTTTTAACAGAAGTGACTCCATCCTGATTCTGACAACTTTCACACATTCTTAGTACAAGACTCTACTGGGCACAACCCGTTTGTGAGTCAGCAGCCAGGGTTCGAATCCCACCCCTTCACTTCCTAGCTGTGTGACCTTGGGCAAGTTACTCAGCCACTCTGAGTGGGTTTTCTCATATGTAAAGTGGGGGTATGACTGGCTTCTGCTCCAAAGTGTTGTTCTGAGGATTCGAAGGGATAATTCGGTAGAGTGCACTGGAACCCTGGAAGGGCTGGGCCCGCAGACACACTCCTCCAGGTTAGTGCTGAGCTAGGTCATGAGCACTTAGGGTATTCCTGATGCTCCAGGAACCTGTAGGTACTTCCTCACTCCACACCACAACCCCAAGGCATAGCCACTGTCCTTAGCACCACTTGGCAGGTGAGGTATGTACGCACAGAGAGGTTAAGTGACTTGCCCCAGGTCACACAGTGAGGAAGCAGAGGTGCTGGGCTTCAGACCCACATTTGGCTGACTGCTGAGTCTGTTCCAATGACCATCCTACTAAACAGTCTCTCACTGGGTGCTGGATTCTCAAAGGCAGTGGTTCGCAAAGTATGTTCCTTGGACCACCAACAGTAGCATCTCGGAAGGTGGCAGAAATGCAATTTTGGGGGCCCCACCTCCCAACAACTGAATCAGAAGCTCCGGGTGCAGGGCCGGCCATTTCACTTCAGCAAGCCCTCCAGGTAATTCTGGGTGCTGCCGGCTAGAGCTTGGAAAGCACAGCGGTGGCATATGGCCTTCAGACCCTTGGCTTCGAGTCCCCAGTAGGGGAGTGGCGGGGGGAGGGGCTTTCAGCTCCCCGACCTCATCACAGCCTCTCGCCCAACCCCCACAGCCTCCCTCTTGCCCCCAGCTGCCCTGCGGTTTGTACCTGGACGGGGCTTTCCAGACATGCCCAGGATCTGAGCTCGTCCAAGAAGTGCGTGGTCAGCGAGGGCTGGCCTGGCCTCTGTCCCCCCAGGTGCTCCTGTGACTGTTTTCCTCCCAGTAACCAGCCCCATGCAAAGTGGCGTGGACTGGGACGCCACTCAGTTTTTAAAGAGGTGCACATCCCTGCCTGAGCGCTTGCTGCGAATGACTGTCAGCATCAGGTGACAAAAATCAGGCCCCACTGAGAGCATCTGCCAGAGCGTGGAGCTCCAAGGTTCCCAAGGGAAGGAAAGGGGAGGGTGGAGGTGGGGAATGTAAGACGGGGTGGTGGTGGCTTGCCGCACCTGCAAGCTCTCAGGCCTCCTTCCGCGTTCACATCACCTGGGCAGCGTCACAATAGCCGGCACCTGGACCTCACCCCAGGGCAACGAACCGAGACCTCTGCAGAGGGCTCCAGGTGCTGATCATTTATTAAAATCACTTTAAAGATCAGACGGCATCCCCTGGAGATCTTGTTAAAATGCAGGTTCTGATCCAGTGGGTCTGGGGTGTAGCCCGAGTTTCTGCATTCTAACAAAACTCATCAATCACTTTGCCAAATGACCAATTTGTCTGTGTAACCAGGTTTCCTATTTGATTTGGTGAGTATGATATTTAGTAGCTTGTTAAATTTCATTCTTGCTCAAGAAATGTTATCAGCAGAAAGCTAATTGCTGGCAATTCATTTGAGAATTTTAGAGTTTACGCTAATTTTCATGTGAGATATTTCAATTCATTTGGATAATTTTATAATTGGCAAAATGATTCTTGGTGAATGGGCTGCTTTTGGTGTCCATGGAGGTGTCCTCTCAGCCAGCCCTGGGTGGAGCGTGTCCATAGGTAGCTCTTTGGGTGAGACTCTGACTTTCCCTGAGCCCCCAAAATGCATCAGACTCTGCCTTCACCTCTTTTACATTGAGGGAATCTGCTGCTAAAAGTGCTTGGGAACTAGATCTTTTTATCCAAAGGTTGCATTTGACATTTGAGAAACGTGAGGCTCAGAGAAGTCACACAACTTGCCTGAAGTTGCAAAGCCTAGGCCATCAGCCCAGATAAATGCAGGAGGCCCTGCAGTGCCAACTCATGGGCAGAGCCAGGCCCAGGGTTCAGCAGCCCTTCGTGCCCCAGGCTCACCTTCCTGGTTGGGGGGGGGTCCCCCAGCTGACAGCCCAAGAGGCCGAGAGCAGGGGCCTGGGGGGGTTGGGATTCTGCATCCTCCCTCCCCTCCCATCCTAGTGGCACTGACAGTCTCTCTCTCAGGGTTTCCTGGCCCCAGCTCCCTCCCTCTTGGCAGTGGCAAGAAAGGCCACCTCTTAAACTTGGTCCCACTGAGGGTTTCGGAAGCCAGAGAACAGGTGCCTGTGCCTGCCACCCTCTGCCACCCTGTTCCCGAAGGGGACGGTCCTCCCCCTGTTATGGATGACTATCGTGCTGGACCCAAGGGAGCAGCAACAATGTCAAAGCTACAATAGTGGCTGAGGAGGCCAGGTGCTGGCACCTCGGCCCCCACCTGGAGGACAAGCGCAGGCTCCGGTGGGGCTGGGCTGCCCGCACCTCCTCGCAGGCGGAGCCTCGCTAGCAGGGGCACAAGCGTCCTGCAGGGCGGAGGGGAGCGGACAGGGGTGAAATGCCGGTCCCAGAGCCACTTGCATTAGCTGACGGGCAAGACTTGAGCCCTGCCCCAGAAACCAGGAGAAGGAGAAGGGTTAGTTCTGCAGCCTTTGCTGAACAGGCACCTACGGTCCCCAGTGTTCCGTGTGACCCAGAGATCAACCCAGTAGAGAGCTTGGGGGCAGGACACACCTTCAGAAGTTCATCTGGCGCAGGCCTCTGCCTTCGGGCAGGTCAGTAACTTCCATGTCCATGGACAGAGGAGGCAACCGAGCCCCAAGAGGAGCGTCAGTGGAGGAGGAAGACAGCCCCGACCCGGCCCCCACTTCTGCCTCGGGGCTGGACTGGTGTCTCCAGGTGTCGTTCCCATCTTACCTCCCCTCTGCTCGTCTCCAGTGGGAACAGGCTGGACAGGGCAGGCCTCAAGGGCTAGGCAAAGCCGGGGACACTGGAGTGGAAATGATGCGGAACCTTCTGCGGGGGATTTTGGGGCTGGAGCAGCTGCTGGGGACAGGGCTGGGCCTGTACCCCTGGCGGAGCCCAGACCCACGGGGCGGGAGGCTCCTGCAGAGGCCCCTGCAGGGACTGAAGGAACCGCAGGGCTCTGCTGGGGTGGGGACAAGGGTGCCCCGCAGGGTGGCAGGTGGTTTGCTTCGCGGTTTTCTGGGCAACCCTGCCCACCCATCTCTGGACACCCCCCATCCCATATGGACTGTTGTAGGGTCCCGTCCCCAGCCAGGGCCAGGCACAGGCGCCCGGACTCCAAAAGCACGTGGCCTGGAGAGCTGAGCAGACGGGCCTCGGCATCTGGCTGGTTTTTGTCAACAGCTCTAGTGGTGGAGCTGCGCCTCTCTTGCCCCCTAATTGGAGGTGGGATTTTTCTATTTCCAAGAGGCCTGCGCCAGGGAGGAAGGTAGGCGGCGTGGACTGCAAGTGGCCAGCCCGGGTGGAATGTTTTCCCAGCCCTAATTTGAAAACTGAGCTGAACAACAGACCTCCCGGCTGACTCAGCGCCATTATCCCTAATTACATGCATGATGCACCAACCTCTGCCTTGAAAGTTCCTGTGGCAGCGACTCCCAGTGCTCTGCACGTAGAGGGAGGGGGAGGAGCGGTCTCCTGGTAGGCCTGCTTGCTCCCAGCACCTGCGGTGTTCCGGCAGGGAGCACAGGCTCGGGGAAGGAAGGCCCTGGAAGGAGGCGCCGTGAGAGGGGCCTTATCCCAGGGTGGGGAGGCGGGTGCAGGACGGTGCCTTCATTTCAGCCCCAAGGAGCCTGGGGGATGTGGGCTCTGCTCCCTGGGACCTTTGCAGGCTGGTCCCAGCCATTCCTGGTTCTTGCCTCAGCCGGTCCCAGGTTGCTGCCCTTGGGGAGTGTCTGTTCTGAGGCAGAACACGTCGATATGGATGCACACGAAAAGCCTCCATTCCAGAAACATTCAGTATAAGCTGAAGGCAGGCATGAAAAATGATAAGGTAGCTCTTATAGGAAAGAACCGAAAAACATATCTACCATACCCTATTAAGTGAAAAAAGCAGTTTATAACAGTGTATTGAGTATGTCTTATTCTGCTCAGGATGCTCCACGAGAGCATCACAGACTGGGGGGCTTAAACAACAGAAACTTATTTTCTCACAGTTCTGGAGGCCAAGATCAAGGTGCCAACAGGGATGTTTCCGGGGAGGGCTCTCTTTCTACCTTGCAGACAGCCGCCTTCTTGCTGTATCCTGACAGCCTTTTCTGTGTGTGTGCGTGTGTGTGTGTGTGTGTGTGTGTGTGTGTGTATGTGCGCGCGCGCGCGTGCAGAGAGTGAGAGCTCTGGTGTCTCTTCCTCTTCTTATAAAGACACCAGTCCTATCAGATTAGGGCCCAACCCAATGACTTTGTGGCCTCATTTAACCTTAATTATGTCTCTAAAGGCCCTATCTCCAAATAGAGTTAGGGCTTTAACATATGACTTAGTTCATAACAGAGTATGATCTTGTTTGGGTCAACAAGCGTATATGTGGGCAACAGATTTGTTGTCATTGCTTTTTATAACAACTGTGTTCTCAGAAGGGTAGATCTGGTCGGATGGGCCCCACTTTGGTCTGTTGATCCTTGGAGGGAGCTCCATGTGTGGGTGGAGCTGGGAAGTGCCAACTCACTTCATCTGGTGGGAGGTGGACCAGCTTGGATCTCCCAGAGCAGTTCCGAGAGTCAGGACTCAGAGAGGCCACCACATGGGCAGGGGACTCCCACGTGTTCGAGAAAGCCAAAATGCCAGAGAGGATTTTCCACGGAAACTGGCCAAATAGCAGGGTTCTGTGCATGGGTTAGTGGGGGTAGAAGCAGAGATGGCACATGAGATATGGGGACCACGGTAGAGGGGCCAGGAGCAGAGGAAGCCCTGGGAACAAGCAGGGGCGGGGGCTGTGGCTGTGAGAGCTATGAGTTGGCACGGGCTTACCAACCACACCGGGATCTCTAAGGGGCAAGGGGCCCCAGCGCATATTAAATATTTTGATATTAGAAAAAGATCTAAGAGAAGGAAGCACGTAAATATTTTAGCATGTGCTTTGATGTATGTGGGATGAGAATGAGGGTGGGAGAGATAGGAGTAAGAATTATTTCCTTCTTTATAAGTTGATGTGTTATCTGATTTTTTATGAGCATGCATTTCTTATGTAATCATAAAAACAATAGCTTAATTTTCCTTTAATAAGTAGATAAGCTGAGAAGTGAATTCAAACTTACCTATTGCTGTGGTGTAAATGTTTGCATTCCCCCCAAATTCAAATGTTGAAATACTCCCGAGGTGATAGTATTGGGAGGTAGGGCCTTGGGAGGTGAGTGGGTCATAAGGATGGACCGCTTGTATTAGCCTGTTTTGCACTGCTGTAAAGAAACGCCTAATGTTGGGTGATTTATAAAGAAAAGAGATTTATTTAGCTCCCAGCTCTGCATCTGCTGCTAGTGAGGACTTCAGGGAGCTTCTAATCAAGGCCGACGGTGAAGGGGGACCAGCCAGAGCAAGGCAGGTGCCCACGCTCCTTTAAACAACCAGCTCTCACGTGAAGTAACAAAGCGAGAACCAGAACGCACTCATTACCGAGGGGAGGGCACCAAGCCACCAAGCCTTTCATGGGGGATCCGCCCCCAGGACCCAAACACCTCCCACCAGGCCCCACCTCCAACACTGGGGATCAAATTTCATCATGAGATTTGAAGGGGCCAAACATCCAAACCATATCGCCCCTCATGAATGGGATCCGGGCCCCCCAGTGAAAGAGGCGCCCGAGAGCCCTCCTTCCACCACGTGAGGACACAGAGAAGCGCCCTCTATAATCCAGAAAGCAGGCCCTCACCGGACGCTGAGCCTGCTGGCAACTTGATCTTACACTTCCTGATCTCCAGAGCTGTGAGAACTGAGCTTCTGCTGTGCGTCATCTGCCCAGTCTATGGCATTTTGCTATAGCAGACCGAGCAGACTAAGATAACTATTGAGCACCCACTCTGTGCTAGGCGCTGTTGTAGACACAGAGATAAACCAGATAGATGACCTTATTCTTCTAGCAGCTGATTAAAGAATTTAAAACACTAGCAAACCAGACAAAGCAGGCCCAATTTGGCCCACAGCCTAGCAGGTTCTCACCTAGGCTGCTATGGGGGGGCAGGGTGGGGCGTGGGCTCGGGAAGGAGAAAGGAGCTGGAGGGAGATTGGGCTGGGTGCTCCTGGCAGCGAGTGGGTGGAGGCTGGAGATGCTGCTAAACGTCCTACTGTGCACGGGACACCCCATCACAAAGAACGAACCAGCCCAAACCGTCAGTAGCGCTGAGGGCGGGAAACCCTGGTGTATGTTGGGCTGGATGATTCTTGCTTGTTCGAGATTGTTCTGTGTATTGTAAGACACACACACACACACACACACACACACACACCTTAACTCAGAGCTGGCCAGCAGGTTGTCCCTTAATATCTAGCCTGGTGCCACCTCTTCATCTGAAACACGCTCAGGCCAGTTCCAAGCTGCCTGTTCCTTGTTCAGAAAACAATTTTTGGATCAAAGATGTTTCTACAAGTGTCACCCCTCTCTCCCCCCACTTCCTGCTTGTTCCCTGCCTCTCTGGGAGAAAAGTGCAACCTAAATATTGGTTATTATCATGGTGACAAGATTCCCAGGGGACTGTACCTGGAATGTTTCATCCCAAGTATGATCAGTTGGGCTCTTCAGGAGAGAAGCAAACAGGCTCCCTTCCTTACGCGGAGCACTTCCCATTCGGAGCCCAGGTTCCGTCCTGATCTCCTCCCCCGTCGCCACCAGGGCAGCAGGACGGAGGGAGAGCCCGCTCTCTCTGAGAAGGGAGGACACACGGCCCGGCTGTCCTGGGCTCAGCGTCCTTAACAATTTCCAGGGCTACTTCTCCATGAACCGGCACTCGCAGGAGTGCGTCTGCCGTATATTATTTGATTAGTTTCTCCAAGGGTTTCTTAATTTCTCCTTTCCCAGCACGTACTCCAGCCAGATGGTTTGAGAAATTACATCTCTGGGCCTGCTCTAATAATGCAATTATTCTAGCAGCACAGCAACAAGTCCTGAGTGTGGTAACGGCCTTAATTTCCATCTCGGGTGAGAAAACACGGACATTTGGAGAAGCTGCAGCTTTCACACGACCCGTGCACAGAGAGAAAATCCAGGCAGGGCCATGACTCCGGGGCGCTGTTTGTTCTGTTCCCCTTCTCGTGGTCTTTGGAGATTTGAGAATGGTGGATGGGAATGAGCAAGGGATGGAGCTGGAATCCCAGTTCTGCACGAAGTGTGTAGCCCTGAGAAAATTATTTCACCTCTTCAGACTCAGTCTCCTTATCTGTAAAATGGGTGTAATTAGAACCACTCTAAAGGTTTGGTGGACATTTGCTGTTTATTGGCTGCTCAACGCCTCTTTTCTCTCTTTAGAGGAAAAGACTTGACTTCCTTTTGGGGAATTACCTCTCCACTGTGTCCAATGCCAGAGGGGTAATAAACCAAAGTGTCCTGCCCACTCCTGGCCAGGGCGGTCATATAAGAGTGATTCCAGGGACTGGCCAGTACTGCTCATCCCGACAGGCAGGCCTGACTGGACGCCTGGGTGGTGCTGGTGTGTAGACCTAGGGGTCTGCCAGCTCCCAGGTCCTCTTCGGATCCCATGTCTCCAGCCTTCTCGTCACGTCCGTGAGCTAACCGGTACCCTTCTGATAGACACTTCTCTGCCTACATTCTCCACGGTTAGTTTCTCTTGCAACCAAAGAATCCCAAGTCATCCACAGGCTTGCTGGGAGATGGGAGAGAGCGAATCTGTCGTGTAAGTGCCTGCCTCAGAGCTTGGCACACATGGCACTCAGCCAACAGGGTTCTCTCCCAATCTCTGCCCGGGAGAGCAGAGTTTATTAAGGTAGAGCAGATCGCCTGAGACAAACGACCACTGGCAAGGCGAGGCACACTCCAGAGAGCCGAGGCTCTGTCTTGGTGAGGACCCTCCACTTCCCTGCTTTGGTTCACCTGTTCTGGGAGAGGGCAACTGCTTTTCTCTCTGGGATCCTTTCTCACTCCCTTCTGACTCCGTAGGGTGGTGGGGGGACACCCAGGGGCGGGGCTGGAAGGGGCCCTGAGAGTGGGGGCAGCTGGGCCCCAGAGGGGTGCCTGGCCACCTGCCCACCAGTTTGCCAGGCCTGCCCGCCCGCCCTCCTCCAGCACAGCAGCAGAGCCAGGGGGATTCGGTGTCGCCTCTCTGCATGCCGAGATGAGCTGCCGGAAGCCTCATCGATTTGCCTGAAACTCCAAGAGGCAGGAATTGCAGGGGCCTGCCTGACAGCAGTTGTAACATCCAAATGTGTCAGCAAGAAACAAACGTTCATTGAGTTGCATTAAATGTGCAAAACCACGTCAGAACCACTCACCTTCTTTTCTTTAAAAAAAAAAATCTATCTTGTGAGAAATTAAATTGCACAGAAAAGTACTGTCTTAGTCATTACTGTTGCTATAAAAGAATACCTGAGGCTGGAAAATTTACGGTTCTGCAGGCTGTACCAGAGGCGCGGTCCTGGATCTGCTTCTGGCGAGGGCCTCAGGCTGCGCCCACTCACGGCGGAAGGGGAAGGGGAGCTGGCGTGTGCAGAGATCAAGGGCGGGCAGGAAGCAGGAGAGAGAAGAGGGAGGTGCCGGCTCTTTTTAACCACCTGCACTCATGGAAACTAACAGTGAGAATTCACTCCCTCAGAGGGAGGACATTAATCCATTCATTAGGGATCTGCCCCCCTCAAACACCTCCCACCAGGCCCCATGTCCAACACTAGGGATCAAATTTCAACATGAGTCTGGGGGACAAACATCCACACTGTAGCAAGTACGAAAAGGACGTAACCAACACTTGTATTGTCACCACTTAAATTAACAGCAGTTAACATTCTATTTTCTTCCACACTTTAACAAAATAATAAACATTAGCAATGGCGTAGAGTCCTGTTGGACTATGCTGGCCAGTCCCATCTCACTGCCCCACGCTCCGAGTTAACCACGAGCCACGGATGCTTCCAGGCTGCGAAGAGCACACGTATCTCGCTTTTCCCATCTAACATTGTGCTTTTGAAGTCAGTGTTGATATATATGATCTAGAGTCATACACAGACTTCCTTTAAGCTTCTGCGAAGTATTCCATGCTGTGGACGTACCACTTCGTGAGGACCCTGGGCATTCAGGCGGTAATTCCCCCCAGCCCTGTGTGGCTGCGCCTGCACCTGCCTCCCTGAGCACGTGCGTGAGTCTCTCTCGGAAGGGGACTGAGTGCATTTTCAGCTTTATGGGGTCCTGCCAGTGGCTGCCACTGTTTTACTGCTGCCCTCTGTATCTTACAGGGGCGTCCTCCTCTCTGATGATTGCTGGCTACTTCCACCTTCCCGGTTTCTCTCCCTCCCCTCCTCACTCTCGCCTCTGCTGCATCCTTTACTGGCCTGTCTTCTTCTCCTCCCCACTTGGGGCACCCACTCAAGGCTCCGCTCAGGCCCCTCAAGTCTTTGTTTATTGCAGGGGCCGCATGCTCCCAGAGCGAGGCAGACATGGCTGAGACGTATCTCATCTGGGCAGCACGATGCTCTTGAAGCATTTAGAACCTGAACCTCCCTCCCATGGGTATACCTCCATTGTCTAACACCGACCACAGCGATGTTACCCGCTTGGTGCCTGTGGTGGAGACGGGAGGTTGGCTCACTCAGCCTCTGTTCCTTCCTCCTTCTAGGATAACTTCCTCTCTGGTGGAGGTGGAAAAGCTGAGCTCTGCATGTCCCCAGCCCCCCGCAGGTGTGGTTCTGATTTACCATCAGAGTCACTTCCTTGGAACTCGAATTCAGACCTGATTTCAGTGGGGACGGTCGCGGCATCTATTTTCGGTGGTGGAATCCAGCAGGCACAGTGTGGCTCTGGAGCCAACAGCTCCAGGAGCAGCTCCCTGAGCCTGGCCACCGGTGGTGCAGCCCTCCAGCCAGTGGCTGCTTCCTGGACCCTCAGCTCCCTGATCATAGCGGAAGTGGCAAGTCCCTTCCCTCAGTGGAGCGGTTCTCTGGTGTTTGGGGGAACCTCTTCTCAGCCTAGAGATTATTTATTCCTCCAGCCCTTCCAATGCTTCTGTAAGTACCCCATCCCCTGACTTAAGTTCACTTCTACTTACACTAGCTAGAGTGGTTACTGTTATCTGCAGCGGAAACCTGACTAATAAGGTCCCTGAGGGAGTGGGGTGTTTAACCCCCAATTTATTCCCTTCCTTCCTCTGAAAGCACATCTGGCTTCAATTTCATTCGCCTATTTATTGAGTCATCCAAAAATATGTATTAAACATCTACTAGGTGCTTATCACCGCGCTGAACATGGGGGATTCAATGATGAAAGAAGGTGGTACCAACCAGCACCCCTGCTGCAGTCTTGGGGGGCACGTTCTCCCTGTCTTCTAAACTATTTATTAATAATATAACCCACACACGTGCCTTTGGCTGCTCACACCCGCATGGCCCCTCTGTAAGTTCTGGCATCCTACTCAACCTCGATAAATCAATGACTTGATTCCACAGGTTCAAGAATCCTGAGGCCCCACCTTATCCAAGCATATCTCTGTGTAGACGAAATGACAGACAAGCCACAAAGGAGGAGGTGTTACCTGAGAAGGTCACCTGTGTTCTCCGGGTTTCCAAAGGGCAGCATTAGCATCTGCCTCACCAGTGCAGTCAATCTGGGAGCCTGGCGACTTGGGTCTGAGAGAGCTGACAAATTGCTGCTTCTTCCCAAGACGAAGTGCCTCGTTAACTCAGCCGACAGAAACAGCTGCTTCCCCTGCAGCTGAGTTGGAATCACATCTGGGTAGGTTTTAACCAAACAGACCATTTGTTTTTGTGTAAAAGGATGCTCTTAACATTGAGATCTGTGATGCCCCAAGAGAGGGAGTGGAAAAAAACCCCCCCATGAATATTTTTTACTTTAAATGAGTCAGGACAGTTGCAGGGACATACATACTTTCTTTTCTTTTCCTCTTGTAGAGTTGGAAAGAAGCTTATGAATTATTTAATCTGGACTTCAAGATAAAGACTATTGCCAGAGATAAAGAGGGACCTTTCATAATGATAAAAAGGCCAGTTCATCAGAAGACATAACACTCCTAAATGTGCATGCACCTAGCAACAGAGCTTCAAAATATAAGAAGCAGAAATTGACAGCACTCAAGGGAGAAGCAGAAAAATCTACTCTCACAGTGGGAAATCTTACTACCTTGCTCTCAGTAATTGCAGGGCGAAGGATCTTTGGTGGACAAAGGATATGGAAGGTCTGAACAACACTGTCAGTTCACTCATCCTGAGTGACATTTATAGACCCCTGCACCCTGCAACAGCAGAACACATTCTTTCCCCATGCAAATGGAACATTCACTAAGAGAGACCATGTGCTGGACCACAAAATAGATCTCAACAAATTTCAAAAGGTTAAAATCACATAAAGTATGTTCCCCAACCAAAATGAAATTACACCGGAAATAAAAAACAAGATCCCCAAATCTTTGGAAATTAAACAACACAATTTTAAATAATCTATCAGTCAAAGGAGAAATCACCAGGCGAATCAGAAGGTATCTCAAACTGAATGATAACAGTGTTCTCTTTCACTCGGAAGTACAGTGACCAGCTGTCCCTGTCTGCCCAGGGATGTGCCAGTTTTGTTACCGAAAGTCCCTTGTCCTGAGAAATCCCTCAGTTCTGGGCAAACCAGGACAGTTGGTCACCCTGTGAAATGTATTAGTGTGGACTATAAGTTGTGTGGTCACCATGCATACATGGCTTCTCTCTTTTCGTGGAGGTAACATCAGTGGTACAATAAAAATCTTTGGGCTTCAAGTCAAACTCTGCTGTTTATTAACTGAGTGACCTTGGGCAAGGTACTTCACCTCTCTGGGCCTCAACTGTGTCATCTTCCAAATAGGAGCTAATATCATCTACTGCCTTGCAAGGTTTTTTATGAGAAGTAAATGAAATGATGTGACCATAATGCCTGGCTCAAAAGTGCTTAGTAAACAATGTCTATGATGGTTACTACATCAGCTTGTTAAAAACAGAAGTTTTGCTTGTTCAGCTACAAGACAGGAAAGGGCTTTGGACATGGGTCGGTCCAAATGTCCCATTTAACATTATCATTATAATAATGACTAATATTCATGGAGCATTTGCCATAAGCCTCCTACTGTTCTAACTGCACCTTATAAGGCAACTAAGTCCCAGAGAAGGGCAGTGACTTCCCTACAATCATGCAGCAAGGCAGAAGTGGATGTGGCATTGGCTTCCAGGTCTCTTTAACTCAGGGATCTTTCCATAATATCTTGCAGGGATCTTCCAGTTTTGAGGGGCATCAGAGAGCAGAGGGCTGAGGGGGTGGGGCAGGTCTCGGAGACCTCGCATGGGCCCCAGCCTTCCCCAGGCTTTCCCTGCAGAATGTTCAGGAGGGACCGTAGGACCAGGCTGGCCCAGGTAGCACTCCCACAGGCGCGGCCACAGCCTGGCGAGGCCCAGGGGCAGGGGAGGGGGCTGCATTGATCACAGGCTGCTGTCACCAGCAGGAGGCTCTCTTCCTGATTCAGTGCAGCCCATCTGGGAGCCAGCTTTGAGCCCTGCTCCCCTCTGAGCAGTGGCGCTATTGCTCAGGGCTTCCTTCTTACCGCAGCAAGGGGAGGGCACAGGGCCCTGTTGACCTCCAGCTGCGTCTCTTGTGACCTCCTTGCTTCCTCCCATATTGCACTTTGTGTGGGGTCTCCATTCGGCTGACTTGGTCAAAGCTCAGTGCTGACTGTGACAAGTATATTTCCAGAGTACATTACGGTGGTGGGGAAAAAAGTCGGTGTGAGGCCACTCTGACCTCGCAGAGGTGGTGGCGCCCTGGAGGCAGGGCTCTAATTTTCTGCTTTATTTCCCCGCTGAAAGGGCACACACATTTCTGGGTGGCAAAATGCTTCGTTAGCAACTCTTAGTATTAATTTTTGGAATTATGTGATCCCTGAGGCTCATTTGCTCTAAGTGCTCCCAGGCTGCAGAACTCCCCTGGACGGCGTGCTCGGCAGAGGACCCACACCCAAGGCTTCGTCCTCCACCCACACAGGAAAGTGCCCAGTGACCCGAGTCATAAATCCACACTGGCATCTCCACCCCAGATGACAACATCCCAAACACAGCCGGTCCCAGAGGGAACCCTGATCGAGTTCTCTTTCCGTACACAAGGCAGAGCCCTGGAATCTGCCTCTCAACCTTTCCCCTCCCTCCTGGCCATAACCACTTTCTAAACGTGCTGGAGAGTGGCTGTTGATCAGGAGGATGTCCACGATATCGGGTGATCGGAAGGGCATCGACAGCCGGGAACAGAAACTCCTAGGAGCTCAACTGATGAATTCAGGAGGAACTTGGTGGTCCAGCCAGGCCACCAAGGAGAGAAGGAATTGGAGAGGGAAAGGAACACACACACACATGCACACACACACACACACACACACACACACACAGAGACAAGAAAAAGGCAGAACTGGGCATTAGCCCCAATGTGCATTTGAGTTTCTCGGCTTGCTTGAGTGGGAGCCATGGAGACAAACTCTGCAGTTAAGAACTGCTGAGCTGCCAGCCATCTCAGTGGGCAGTTAGGACGAAGGGCAACAGTGAAAGCAGCCAATCCAGCCTTTCTTCACTTGCTGTGGCAAAGCAGAGAAGCCAAGGGCAGGGCGGGGGGCACCCACTCTTTGGGGTTCCATTTTCCCGGCAGACGGAGAGGACTGGGTGTCCTGCAGGGTGGACGGGGGAATTGTCTCACTGCCAAGGAGCTCCTAACGAAAGGCTGATGCCTTTATGCACCTGCGGGGCTTGGAGAGAAAGAGTATCGAATCAGAGTGGAGACAATGTCCCAGCGAAGGCCCCCTGGCAAGGAGCCCTCCGAAGAGAGGTGCATCGGGGGTGCAGGCATGGCGTGTGCTCATCCACACAAAAATCAAGACTTTGCACCAAAACTTCCTGTGGTTGTGATGGTGAATTTTGTTTTCCATATATATATATATTTATCAAAACACCTGGGGATGAGATAAAAAATATGGTAATTATTTGATACTGGGAAATAGGTAAATGTAAGATAATCATGGAATTGAAACTGAAACGTCATAACTGGATTGTACCTTTGCCTTTTGTGGATTGATTCGCCAGGAACATGGTATAGTTGATATGGCAGCAGATAGGTTAGCGAGGGAGTTTGTTCTGTGTGAACTTTGTGGTGGAAATTTCAAAACTATTTTACCTGTGTACAGTTTGAGGGAGACTAATTGATTTAACAAAGCTTCCCAGATCTCAATGGCTTAATACAGTAAAATTGCATTTCCTGCTCATGCCACAGTTCAATGTGGTTTAGTAGTGGTCACAGGGAGGTGTGGGCAGGGTTTTGTCTGCTCCATGCCATCATTTAGGGACTCAGGTGTCTTCCAAGATGTGGGTCTTTTATTTTCTAGATCTTGTTCTCTTTGCGTTCAGTCAGCGGGAAAGACATACCTTGAAGGACGTTTTCTAGGAGCCAGACCCTGACGTGGTGTCCAGCAATCTCGTCCACATTGCCTTGGCCAACACTTCGTCACAGCTCCACCGAAATGCACAAAAGGCTGAGAAACGCGCCCAGCAGGTGTCCAGGAGGGAAAGGAAATGGAGTTTGGTGAACACAAAACAGTTTCTGCCACAGCACATTTCTTAGATGATTTTGGATATTAATTCGATTCTCTTTTTTCTTGATGAATGTAAGGAATTTATGGAACAACACCACTAAGGTAATATGTATGTATCCACGTTCCTCTGGGAAACTAGAGCTCAGCACTGAAGATGCCTGGTGTAGGGAAATAAATATTGACAACAATGAAGAAGAAATTTAAAGAGAATAGAAAACAAATTCACATGTGAAGCTCAAGTGGAGGAAATTAGCGGATTTTAAGCAAAACTTCAAGAGCGAATATTTTCTGTGGTTCTCTCCCTTTGGGTTTTATCGTTTGTCAAGTGAATGAGATTGTTTTCTTTTAGTGACACCGGGTCCTCTGTACCTTAGGGCTCTTTGGTGCTTCCCTGCAGAGAGATGTGGGTTTCACTTTCCAGATAATTAATAGTGGTGCCCTGGGGCAGGCGATGGCTACATCTACACAATTCGAAGTCAGTTCCGGGAAGCTGAGCCAAAAGCAGACAAGGAAATGGGAACTTGCAAACCTTGAGGGAAATGGTTATTTAAACACAAGTTCCGTGTGTTTTACCAGGAGCTCTGTGGACAGTTTTTATGGGGAATGTGGATTATTTTTAACCGATGGTACAAATGTAGAAAGACACACATACAAGGAGGAGCACTGTGAACTTGTGGGTGGGCAGTGCTGGTGACTGGTGGCTGGCAGTACAGGGATGGCATCAGGTCGCCCCATTCACATGGGGTCCTCTGGGACAGTTGTGGGGAGCTGAGCCAGAAGCGGGTGTGGGCTGGATCCCATTCAGTTCTGAACATGGCTGTAATGGGAGTTAGGTTGTCTCCCAAATCCTCACGGGGACACGGAAGCCCATCTTGCTTCTCAACTGGGAGTTGAAGCCCCTGGAGACAGACCTCAGACCCCTTCAGGAAGATGTGACAGGCATGTCCACAGGGTGCTGCAGCAGCCCCTCGGTCTAGATGCCTGTTTGCAACTGGCTCTGTTGAATGCATGTGCCCTACCTGGGGTGGTCCCACTGGAAGGACATCAGAGACAGGGCGTGTGAGAAGCTTCTCTGTGTGCTGCAGCCGATTGCAAGGATGGGGGAGAATTCTATCTAGAAGAGCCAGTTAGTCACAGAGTGTTCCCAAAGCAGGTTGTATCTGTTCTTGCCCAAGGAACAGGTATTTTTAAAGACATCACTCTTGACATCCCAGAAGCCCCTGAAATGCAGTGAAAAAAAAAAGGGACTTTGCCTTTTCATGTGGAAAGCAGCCTGTTT
This sequence comes from Avahi laniger, assembly GCA_963575035.1. Classification (NCBI taxonomy): domain Eukaryota; kingdom Metazoa; phylum Chordata; class Mammalia; order Primates; family Indriidae; genus Avahi; species Avahi laniger. Next base: position 50,324 of record CAUYSK010106099.1, read on the forward strand.
ACATAATGGGCAACACACCACTTAACCTCTGTGAAAAATGGCAGGGGCTGGGCACTATACAGGACAAAGGGACCGAGAAGCCAGCCAAGACCCCCTATCTGCAGTGGTGGAATAAAGCTTCTGGATGTAGCAGGTGGGCTGGAAGAGGCTTGAGAGTTGATTATACAGCAGAATACGGAGAACTACATTAGCAGCTGTCACTGTTATTTTATTGGCATTATATTTTAGTGCAGAGCAATATGAGGGGGAAATGCAACAAAAAGGACGGCTGGGAGAAATAATCACACCCGACATGCTTTGGAGACAGACAGACAGTTTAGAATGCCACTTGTCAAAAGTGAGGGAGGGTTGGGCGGAGTGATTTATGTCAGAGGGGACATAAATCTCGGGTTCAGGAGGAGGCGAAATGCATTAAGTTTTGCCAGGAGATGTAGGAGCTCAACAAGCAAGGATGTGCTGGTCCAGCGGGACTTGAGGAGGAGGAGAGGCGACCTTGGAGGATGAGAGGGGAGAATGAGAGGAGGTGGCCCAGGCGTGCCCCTGGCAGTGGTTTACACCCTGCTGGTGGCCGAGGACATGGTGAAATCCCGGCAAGTCTGCCCTGGGCACGTGCCCTCTCCATCGTCCTGGCAACAGGTCCCCATTTTAGTGCCTGGTGTTAAACGAGGATAAACAAAGGCCAAAGAGGTGAACTGTGACCATGGCCAGAGCCTCATGTGGTTTGGCAGCTCCACTCTGGGGGGACTGCCTGGTGCAGGAATTTGGGATGGTTTGTGCTGTAGACAAAGAAGCTGTCGTGAAGGGGATGAATAGGTGAGGAGCCCGTATGTCCAGAAGAGAGGGAGCTGCTGTCCCCGGGTTCTGCTGTTGGCTCTGAGAGAGGCCTCAAGATAAACATATTCAGTCATCTCGCCGTGCCCATTACCTTGTGCGTGTTTGGAAGGAAACCTGGCACTCGAGGGACCCAGGCTGGGCAAAGGGTGTGTGTGCTCTGCAGGTGCTCTGGTAGCGTGTGGAACAATCCAGAAGGCTGCTGCCTTCCCCTTGCCTTTGATCCTGCTCTCCTTCTCCCCACCCCCGAGTTCGGTCCCCCAGAGGCGGGGGAGGTGGTACAGGGAGTTAGTGATGTTCCTTTCCGTCACTGTCACTTCTTCCTGCTCTGTTTGTCCTCTCCCCTTCCGCCTGGGCCTCTGCAGCAGCCCCAGCGGGAGCCCCGGTTTCTGCCTTTCCCCACTTCAGTTCACCCCGTGTGCTCCCACCTGAAAGAGCTTCCCTCCTTTATTTGAGGCCTGCCACTGGGCCCCAGTGCTTAGAGAATAAAGCTGGAACTGCTTAGCCTGGTTACAGGATCCTTCCCGATCTGGCCCGGCCTTCCCCGCCTGCCTCCTCCCGGCGCCGGAGTCTCCTCATTGCGGCTGCGCTCAGCAGCGGGCACTTCCGGCCTGGGTGGCGCCGTCTTCCGGGTCTTCGTGTTTTCTTTCTCCGTCAGACTCGGTCCGAGTCTAACCTGCCCGATCCTCTCAGGCTGGAGCTGGCCGTCTCCTCCTCTGGGCAGGGCAAGGACACGGCTGGCGTTCAGGAAGAGCAGGAGCCAGGTGCCTGGCCGCGGCCAAGACTCTCTCCGGCTCCATGTCCTTTGCTGGGCTCTGCCAGTCGGCGCCATTCTCTCCCTGCAGGTGGGGGCGCATCTCACCTGGTGGGAAACAAGCCCTCTCCTCGTTCCCTGTGTCCCTTCTCAGGCTTCTGACTTCGGGAAGGCTCACTCTCTCCACCACCTCTGGCCCCATCAGCCACGGTCAAGGGCAAGGGTCATGGCTATTAATGATGTTGTCTAAGCTAACGAACGAGTCAGCTT